>JBBPSD010000860.1:0-14750 GCA_038093415.1 Xerocomellus chrysenteron | reverse complement strand
TGCATGGCAGCTTAGGAGCTCCATGCACCGGTACAGAGCAGAGACATACAAGATGATAGGAACACTTGTAAAGAAGGGGAATAAGGGAGGGACTGGGTAATGCAAATTACAGGATCTGGTGGGCCAGGGAGACAACAATATGAGAGAAATATGGACACAGGGAGCTCAAACTGCGCACCTGGTGGGACAGGGAGAGAACTGGCTAGAAAGGAGGTTGAAGCGCAGCATCTGTGACCCACCAGGCGGAGTTTGAAAGAGGTGGCTGGCGAGGCAGGATGCTCCCTGGAGGCTGACTAGACCAATTAGTCTTGTGTAAACAAGCTTTAAACCCAACCAATGCTGCAAGATATTAGCTGCTCTTGAAGAATTCCATATTTACAAGCATTATATTACTGATGCTGGGCTTCATCGTGGGGGCAAAAGGCAATGTCCTTGAATATTGGCAGATCCCAACACTCAAGCTGATGCAGAACATTGCTCCCAGTATCCTGCTCCTCAGTCCCCCTATCCATTGGAGTGCTGATACCATGGAACATGTCCACATTGATGTTGTCAAGATTCCTGCTACTGCTACAAATAACATTAATTTCAAACCCCAGGTTTCTCAATCAATCTAAAAAATGTTGCACATTTTCGCACACACTACACCTTTGAGAAAATGAGATCATCAAGGGCAAGATGGAATCGATGAATGGCAGCTCAGATACCGAAGATGACTGGGAATTAAATGATGATGTTGAGGGTGTCAGGCTTTTGCCTAATGAATGGGCACCTTGTGTGGCTCTACACCATGTCACCAACTACTCTGCCTCTTCTGCCAAGCCCCCACAAGTCTTGCCTGCACATTCATTCATTTCCAGACAGGTAGCCTTTCATCTCAAGTTTGACCCAGTCATTGGAAGTATCAAAATCTGTGATATAGCAGAAAGGTACAACCTCCCAGATCTCCATGCTGCATTGGTCCACTATATCTACTGCAACCATGATTATCCACCCCTCTGGGTCAGAGGTCAAAGATGCCATTATGCTGATGAGCCTCTGCCTTTCAAGTGGTTACAGGTTTGGCACAAAGTCTGACTTTAGCAAAGGCATGCCACAATCCAGCAACTGGTATATACTACGGAGTCCTGAAGCAGAGCAGTGCTCTGGAGGCACGAGTCTACTGTTCTGTGGAAACACAGGATCAGAGTAGTCTAAGCGGTGAGAGGAACAGATGTAAGTATAGAGTTACAGGAACAGAATGGAGAGAGACTAAAGGGGATAGTATACTGAATACTAATGAAGACTACCAGGTGTGGAGGTGTGGAGGTGTGGAGATGTCCTGGAGGACCAGAGTTGAACAAGGTAAAATCATGGATATGACAGTTAGCTAGCGAGGTCCTACCAACTTGGTTCGAGTCGTGACGTGTGCTAATCATTGCACCTTCCTTACCACCTTGTCCCCCACTTGTCTTGTTGCATTCAGCATCGCTCCAGCACTTCCAATCATCCTCAACATCTCCTGGTCTGCCTGGCTCACCCAACTGGCCTCTTGGTCCTGTATATCAACGGTACACATTCATTTCAACAACACACTCATCCTTCTGACTTCTGGTGCATTCCCTATCATATCTGCCGCTGTTTATAGCTTTTTTACATCTCCAATTGCCCTCGATGACTCCAGACTTGGCCTGTTTGCCTATTTGACCTCCTGGCCTAGCTGATCCATGTCTTACTGCACAAACTTCATCACACTACTCCAACTCCTTCTATCTCAACCATTTCTTTTTGAAAGGAATGTACTTTGTGCTTACATTCAATTCTTAGTTCTTGGTTCATTATACTGCTTTTTGCTCAACCACTTTTTGACAATCATTAGCTATCTCTCTAGCCTTACTAGTAGATGTTACGATTGTTCTTTTCCTCCTTGTCATTGTTCTTTTCCTCTTCTCACTGTTTCCCTAGAACGCCTTACACCTAAACGTGGCTTCCGTTGTTCTACACCACGCATGGCTTTGTTCTTTACTCATCTATGGATGTCATCTCACTTCATGTGTAACTAGTTACACAGCCTCCTCTTCTTCTACCGCATGGACCATCTTTCCATTTATACCCATCTTGATCTTTTCACTAAGAACACTGCTTGGTCCGTGTGCCGGGTCCACACTTATATAAAGCAACGATATCCCTTGTACTTTTTCCCTAACTTGAATCTACTCGATTTTCCTTTGTCATCTGGATCTCTCTAAGTCTTCGCGCTACTTTTGAGTGCACACTCTCTTGTAAAATCCTTGTTCTTGAAACTCCCTAAGCAACCGCTCATTGCTAGGAGTCACTGTGGAAGTCCCCAGCATCCTCGACCTTTGAAGAAGTCCTTTAAGGATCCTCTATCTCTCGCCGTTTCGAGTCTACGCTTGTCCCTATCCGAGCCAAGCGTAACAGTAGACTTGTTTGAAATTTCTATATTTAGTTCTCTTTGGTTGTGGGCTGTTGTTAGTAAGCTGTGGAAAATGGACTCCCACAGCTTGTGCAAGTTGTGCAACCATGCCACCTGCCCATTTTGGAGGCAACTGCCTCAACCACCACAACCATGTTGAACAAGACTGTATGCTCATTGGCAGTGGATACTATCCCACTGTAAATGGCTGTCATATCCATGATTTTACCTAGTCAACTCTGGTCCTCTGGGACACCTCCGCACCTCTGCAAACTCCAGACTTGGTAATCTGCATTAGTACCCTGTGTATTACCTCCTTTAGTTCCTCTACATTCATTCCTCTAATCCTGTACTACTGTACATCTGTTCCTCTTGCCTCATAGATTACTCCAACCCAGTGTTTCCACCGTTCAGTACCCTTGTACCTCCGGAGCACCGCTCCACTTCAGAACTCCACAGTATACTCTAGTAGTATATAGTCTGTACTTACACTCATGTATAGTCAGTCTGAATATTGACTTAGATTTAACTCTTTCTGTCCAGCTCTGTCTGTCCCCTCATCTAATCTAGGTTTCAGACTTTGGCATTATCCTCGTCATAATCATCATCTATCTTGAGCTCATCAACATCACCAATGTCTCTGAGTTACTCCAATCTGTTCTGCTTCTCTGGGACTTGACTAACAGCAAGGGCATAGCATATAAGCCAAGGCCAAGTTCCAACCAACTCCAACCAACTCCAGAGTTACCGGAGTTCCTGCAAGGAGTTTGCACGGTCTTCACAGTGGCACTACTAGGAGTACTCGCAGCTGCTACTATCACAATGGGCACAACCACATAAAAGTCAGACTACCTTCCCCAACCACTCCTGAAACCATCCCATTGCCTGTCTTGAACAGCAGACTTAGAATGCCAATGCATTCTGAAATTGACTGCCACCCAACATGGAGTCCAATAAGTCAACTCCAACCTATGGCAATAATGATGACAACCAAACACTTCAAGTTCCCTGCACAAAAAATAATTCTCAGGCCCAACAAGGAAGCCACTCGTTGGAGGACAATATGAATGATTTTCTGGATGATGATGGTATGACCCATTGAAAAATAAACAATGTGATCGTTTTTAACAATATTAATATCATGATCTATTTGTTAATTGTGAAATGTAAAACAGTACTCTCAGACATTGAAGCTCTGGTCTAGCCCAGAGAGAGTTTTGTGATGGAACATTTTACTACAGTATGGTCCTTCCGGACTGAGCAATGTATGATAGATATTCAATTGTGTAACTGGTTGGGAACATGCCTTTCTTGAGGAGACACTCAAGGATATGGAAAACTCTGCTAGGTAAGCCACTATTTCAGCTGATCAACCACCATGATCTGACTCCAAATTGCTTATCTCATGGACTAACTTACTTCCATGACCTTCAACAATTTATGATCACCATGCCCCATGATGGTCATGAAGCACTTGTCTCACCCCTCATTCATGGCATGGATCAAGCTTTTTAATCAATGCTGCTTTCTTGTGGACCCCACAATATTCTTCTCAAAGTTGATGGCAATACTTCCATAGATGGGCAAAATATCATGACCATTGCTGATGTCTGCATTCATATCTCCTCATGGAGGTCCACTCCACAGCTCACTGCCATGTGTGAGTCTATTTTCATGGAGACAGCGTTTATACAACCTGAGTTGCAGATGACACACAAATTGAAGGAATATATTGAATCACACCCACACACATGCTATCATGAAAATAATGATCAATGAATCTTGCTTCTCCTTCCCCTTCCCCTTATCATGCATTGCCAAGAAATACCTTGGTGCTGATGTCCTTAGCAACAAAGACTGGAGGCCCAAGCTGACCAGCTCAAACACCTTCACAGTGGTCTGTGATGGATTCACCTGGATAGACATCACTGGCATTGACATCAGCATTTGAATGTGCAAAGGAGACACACCCATTGATCTTGGGGTTAATGAGCCCAGGCACCCAGAGACTGTGTATGTAACTGGGGTAAGTACATCATCAGCAAATTTAGGTTATTCTGAAAAAATTTTCTGTCTGTAGACTCTCCTACCTGATATCTCTACTACCACCTTGGACATTTTGGTTGACAGAGTGGGAAAGAAATTCTGGGAATTGGCTGTCTTCCTTTGATGACCTACAATCAGTCTGAGATACTCGGTTTCTAATTGTTCAAACTTGTATTTAGTATGTTTTAGATACAGTTTATTGTCTTGTAGTATCTAAAGCACTTCTGTGAGAATTTTGCGATGTTCAGCAAGATCTGCTATAAAGATCATGATGCCGTCTATGTAGATTACAACCTTTCTACAATTGATCAAATCTCAACAAAGGGAATTCATAAGTCCAAAGAACATTACTAAGGGTTCAAATAATCCATGATTTGTTTGGAAGACTGCCTTCCATTCATCTCCTTCTTTCATGTGAATATTGTTGTATTCCCATCTGATGTCAAGCTTGGTGAAGTATTTGGCATTTTTTAGCTTGTCAATCAGCTTGGAGATCAATGATAGAGGATATCAGTTTTTTATGGTGGTAGCATTTATTTTCCAATAATTCTGAACCACTTGTAATTTTTCATCTTTCTTTTTGATAAAAAAGAAAGTTGAAGCGAAGGGAGAGTTTGAGGGTTGTATTCTTCCCAATTTGAGATTCTCTTCTAAGAATACATCAAGTTCTTTTTGTTCATTGAGTGTGAGATTGCACATTTTACAATCTACTACAACGTGATCTCTGGGTAAAGGTTCTACAGCATGGTCCCACAGTCTTTTCAGGGAAAGCTCATCAAAATTTTCTTTGTCAAAGACATCTTTGAATTCATGATAATGCTCTGGTATTACATTTTCAAAGATCTTCAAATACTTTTCTTTGTCTTAGATGGCTAATCTTGTTGCCATATTTGCTCTGATGTAGAAGTTTATGTCTACTCAAAAGAGTCTCTCTTCTTCCTTTTCATATCCTATATCCTCCTCTTCATCTTCTACTAGGACAAGGCCAGGGAGATGATCATACACATAGGTGAATTCAATTTTTTTGTTCTTTCCAATTGTGATGATTGGATTGTGTTCCTTTAGCCAGTCAAATCCTAGAAAGATAGAGTGGGTGGATAGTTTCGTGAATGCCAGTGCAAGTCTTTCTGAATGTTCTCCAATCACTAGTTCTATTGTGACAAACTTGGATATTAGTCCATTGCTATTTGGAGTTCTATTGGCATTGTATACAGGAATTGCAATAGGGAGGTTATAGGTGGTAAATTTGTTTTCCTGTACAAATAACTCATTTATGGATGATCCACTACATCCAGAGTCTACCAAAGCTACTATTGGCAATTTTGAACTATCTGTCATCACAATCATTCCTTATGTTTCCAATGAATTTGTCAAGCACTTCCTTTGTACAAATTTAGGTTTGTTTGGTAATTCTCATAATAAGAAGTGCACTTCTTCCGGTTATAGTTGTTGGATTTGTTGTGCTAGATCAGTTGTGACTTCTGCAGTTTGTGATTGGTGTACAAACATTTTAAGGTGTGTGAGAGTTCTATTATCAGTGGTTCTATCTGCCATTGTTTTTATCCACAGAACCGAGCATGGGTCTACTGTGTTCATCCAATTTTGTTGGGAATTCTTGACCTTCTTTTTGGGAATGCTGCTCTCGTGGGTGCTCCCTTTCCTAAAGTTTGTATTTGTCAAGGCCTGCTGCTCTCATGGGTGCTTCCTTTGACAATGTTTCTCCTCATTTGAGGATTTTGATTGGACTTATGGATTTTGAGGTTATTTCCACCTCCCTTTTATGATCATTGTTATCCTTGATGTCATCAGTCTCTTCAATGTATAAAATATAATATTTATTATGCAATGACTTATGTATTGGTACAGGAGAAGTAGTCGACCATGTATCTACTCTCCTTTGGGAAAACCCTGTTTAGCCTTTGTAATGGCTGCCTCTAATTCCTCCGCCATGGTATATTGTATGATGTCCACGGGAACTCCTTCTCTTTCCAAACCAGTTCTTGTTGAAGTTCATATGACCTCCACAGCATTTGCAATTGGCAGTTTTGGCAAGAATTGCTTCCGCACAAGTAAGCATTGTTTCCCATTTCGCTAAGCTTTCCAATTCAAAAAGATCTGGATTGCTTCTTTCAATGTATTCAACTACTTCATTTCGGACTCCATCTCTGGTGAGTCAAATGAGTAATCTTCCTTGTACTCAGGTGTAATAGCCAGCCTTGAGCATGAGTTGTTTCAGTCTAACGAATAAATTGCTGACCGAATCCTTGGAACCTTGTTTAAGGGCCATGAATTTTCTTTCTGCTTCTCACCTAATCTCTTTTGGCAAGAAGATTTTGCCTACTTTTTTGGCAAATTGTTCAAACATCTGGGTGTCCATGTCAAAGTCAACTTCTTGTGCATACAGGTTGGTGAACCTTCCTGTTGCATTGTCGTCTCTCATGTAGCTGATTGCTATCATGATTTTTTGTTCATCTGTGGGCATGTTTTTGAAGCCCATAAGGTAGAACAATAGAGTTCTCCACCATTGGAGGAACTTTTCTTTGTTCCATTGTACATTTTGGTTTTGCTGCAATGGACTTCCCAATTCTCCCAGTCAAGGTGGGAGCACCAGTTGGTCTCAAATTGGACAACAATGGATTTCTTAGTGATTGGGTTCTCCTAAATGAAGAGACGGACATGCAGATGGTGGGAGGTACATAATACAGAGGATAGTGATGAGATTGGTGATGTCCTTGATGGAGATTGGGTGGATGTAAATGTGGGTTGTTGCACGTTGGTAGGCATGGCAGATGGCAGTCTGCCAAAACCAGATTTGTGGCGTAAGCCCTTTGCCAATCGCTATATTTGGTGATGAATTCTTCCATCATGCATGGTTGTGGGGCAGTAACTCTATCAGGAGCCATAACGTAAGGTGTGGGCATGTTGATATTCCTTCTTCATGGAGAAGGGGGAGATGTCATGAATAGAAGATTGTGGGTCAATTTTGTCATGTCAAATGATGACATTGTCACTTGTTCTTACTAACTAGGTTATTTGGGAAGACTCCCCTAGTTTTTGGATAGAATTCAGATTAAGGGGTTTGCATAGCTCGAACTTTCAAAGATCCTCCTAAGTAGGACTTTCAATGGCTCTGGCCGAATACAGTAGATAGTGGATAGGAATGAGGTACAGCACAAGATGTAACTATGTGCCCCTTAGGTTTTGCAGGCCATGAAGTGAAGGGTGAGAAATACCGGAATTACTGTCTTTACTTTTTGACAGCAATACCAGATAATGGTGGTATACTGATGTGACAATAACTATGATCACATGAACAGTGAACATTATCAATTTGTTCTACATGATGGCCTAATGTTCCATCAAACCGTTGACCTACACCAACTTAGTTTGATGCATGGATCATGATACCATATAGACAATTGACCCAAGTTTTGAGATTTCACCACCTTCCCACAGTCCAAAGGCTTAGCAAATCAAGGGCTAGATTGCCTTGAGTGTGCCTACTGAGCCCAATGCTGAGCCTGTGATTACCAACCAGACTGGCCATTTGGCTTGGCATTTGTAAGATTTGGCTCAGCATTTGTAAAATTTCTCTTGGTGTTTGTCAGCAATGTCTCAACATTAGTCAGCTGCTCCTGGCAGCACAGCACCCTGTAATATCTATATAAGGAGAGCCAATCAGGCCCCAAGAGGCATCTACCTTCTAGATCAGATCTTCCAGCCTTGGGTACAATATCCAGCTTCTAGATCAGAGACAACCAGCTTCTAATGAGAAGCAGTAAGCACCATAAGAGAGCGACAGATCACAGGAAGCCCAAGATAGGCTTAAGATATAGGACTTGTGAGACCCTCTACTAGAGCGAGATCTCAGTAGTGCGGATACTACTAGTCTAAGTGCTATCTATCCAGTCTAGGACATGAGTGATAGAAGAATCCAGTCTCTAGCCAATTACCCACTCTATGAGTTAGTGGTATTTGCACTAATCCCCACCTAATTCCCCATCTCCTTAGTATGCAATAAGAATTGAGTTACCATAACCTATTCTGTGTGACTAAGTGAAATCATGTGAACTCTCCCAACCACCAACCGAACTTCTCCATTAGCTACTAGCAGCCACCCAACGCTGACTAGAGCCTATTTGCACACTTTTATTGAGCATAGCCCTATCAACACCAAACACCCATAAGAGACCTAGGCTTTCATATTCTATCAGTCCCCCCCTCAACTATTATTGAAGATTGATGAACACCCCACATTACTGGCTAGACTAAGTTTACTCATGGACTCAGCATTTAGGTTGTTGTGTCGTCTAGGAGAACTAGATTCCCTAGCTTATAGTCTACCATCCATGGAGGCAAAGATATGTTGTCTGGGAAACCACTTCAAATTTTGAGTTATCTTTGCCTAGAAAGACAACACCAGCCCTTGTGCACTATGGGTAAAACAACTTTATCTTAGTTATTCTGGACTAGAGTTGAATGTAAAATGTTCTATGATTATTTGCCTGGTAACCTACCAGCCACAATTATAATGTGTGTGCACACAGATTTCCCTTAACTCTGGGATCTAAGTTTGCCTCTTGGTGAGTGCAAAGTGTATAAGAAGAAGAGCGAAGTGCTTTAAGTTTATGGCATAGTAGGTATAGAGGAACAGCAAACACAAGTCCTAAGTGGAACTTGGTTGAAGGCAGATTGTATGAGGGGTAAAGGAGTCAGGGAACGAGGAGTTTGGCAAATAGAGTACTCTTGAAATAATGTAAGGAACTTCTTGGAGGCATCTCAAAGTGAGGTATTGCTCAAGGAAAGAAATACTATTTCAAGAGTGAGGAATGCAAATGACTGCTGAACTACTCTTCCCCTCTGTCATAAACTGATTCTTTTCCTCTTTTCTATTCTATCACCATGATATCATACCACATATATTCCTCATGTATGCTTCACTGATACCTCATGTACTTATCAAAATAGATTGTCAAAGATGTTCATCTGGCTGTCTTTGTTCATCAGTATGCCACCTTCAAAATCATACTAGAGAAGCCAGTACCAAGAACAGCAAGAAAGCTGCTCAACAGTACATAACTACTTTGTGACATGGACAGGGGGTATTTACAAAACATATGCTAAAAGCCTTCACAAAAGATAGCAAGAAACTCCCACCAGCAATAGAGTTTTTTGGACCTGATATTGAAGTGGAAGAAAAGATAGGCATATATAAGAAAGCTGAAAGGATTCTGGAGTGAAGTTATTGAGCATGTGGAGAGTGAGCTGACAATCATAGTAATGGTGAGCAAAAACGCAGTGATAGTAAAACAGTCAATGGCCAGCAAAACTGTGTGCCCTGAAAGCAAATATATTTAGGGCTGTCCATCCCAATGTCCTATTCAGGTTTTTTCCAAGTCCCAATAAAGCTTGCTAAACAGCCTTCACAAGCAGATGGATGCCATGATGCCATGATGCTGTTCACAAAATAAGCTACATTGCTCATCATTTATAATATAATTCATGTAATTGTTTCTAGGTTATCTATTGGATTAAGCTGCTCTTTATATTTGAACTTGAGTAGTGCTTGCCAATGTGGATGGACCACATTCAGGCTCTGGAACACCTTATAAAGCAGAACTGTGTTTTAACAAAATCAAGGAGGTGTGCAGTGCAGACTTGTGCAAACCTGCACTGATTGGCTGACCAGCAACTAATCATGATAGATATGTATATGTGCTATACCTGTCACAAAGGTGCAGTGCATTATTACTGGCCATCCAGAGCTACCTCAAGGTGACTTTCAGCACTTACATTATTCCTCCTGAACAGCTTTCCTCTTTGAACACACTGCTGTGCAGTTTCATAGTTTCATGTGCAATGTCCTCATTCAGTTGCAAGAGGACACCATGAAGACAGTTGTAACATCTTCAGAGGGTCTCAAGCAGCTGGTGCATCTGCAAATACATAGCCATCACTACTGCACCAGATGCTATTTGCATATCCATAGGACAAGTTCCTGAGATTTCTTGCCTGAGTGCCCTATCACACTGTGTTCCTATGCCTTGATAAGGAGAAAATGAAAATACATATGAAAATATATCATTCACTTATTTCCCTACCATATTGTATGCATACTATATATTTATGTAAACAATACATATCAATAACTATTAATATGGTGAATATAGAATAAATATTATTTTGCACTTAATTCTACTATGTGCTTAGCCTAATCTAATCTGATAGACTGTATAATAACCCATATGAATAGGATATTCATAAAAATACAAGCATTACATACATATATCAAAGTTATATTGATATGAAAACATATTCAAACTTTAGCCTCAGTTGTTGGTTCATATGTTCTTTGCAATAACGCTGGTACTTCCACATTCAAAGACATCTTATCTTAAATCATAAAATATATCTATTGTTTAGAAACACATATATGTATATTTAAAGCTAAGCATTTGTTAAAAATATACTTTTGACACATTTTCAAATTATATATCTATATAATATAAATTCATATAATGTGTGACAAGACAATATATATATAATTACATATTAAACATTTTTTGTACATAAAACTATACAAACAATTTACATATTTAATATATTCTGTTGTTGATGTTGTCATCATACATGGATAAATAAATGTGATTTTATTTATTTTTATTTTTCCTGCTATAATTGCACTGATATCTTTTTTTCTTGTTGATAACCTTATAAATATATTCTTCTTTAAATTTCCTTTTAAATATTGGATATCATCCAATTTTTCCCTCATTCTGTTACTTGCCTTTCTTACATATTACTTCACCATATTGCTCTGCTTGATGGCTTGCTCCTCCTAACAAAACCAAATCTAACCATTTTGGACATAGGGCTGAATGGCATTGACTCATGTCATAGAACTTGTTGATGAAAACCCTCTTGATTTTGCATTCCAAAGGAAGCACTAAAAGACTAAATTAGATGTCAATCACCAGTAGTGCATAGTGCACAATAACTTGCCTTTGGAAGACATTCATGCTGATATGCTGCCTCTGTAAGAACAAGTTTTGCAGGTTCCCACACATCTCCTCTAATGTCACATACAGCAAATACCATCTTGTGTTAGACAGCTGGATCAGACAGCTGGAGTCCAATGTCAGAAACTGAAGAGAACAGACATTGGACTCGCAGGCTCTATGGGACAATGTAATAACAACGATACATAACAACAAGGCGCCACAATGTGGCTGAGAACAATTAGTGCACAATTAGCATGCTCAACAGCAGCATCAAGTCGACTCAGAAGGAGAGGAGTCAGAAGGGAGGTCGAAGAAGCGCCACAGGCCTTCTGTAATGAGGGGCTTTTCCCTTGGAAAGGGACCGCTTCAGTCCTCCCAGCTCAGCTCGAGCCAGAAGTCCAGCAATGCCTCGACTTCCTTGATGACTGGTCAGCAGACCCCACATTTGTTGTCAGAAAGATCCTGCTCTCTCCTGGGTGCCCAGATTTCCCCCCACACCAGTGGCTCCACATTGTTTGGGTTTAAAGCTTGTTTACACAAGACTAATTGATCTAGTCAGCCTCCAGGGAGCATCCTGCCTCGCCAGCCACCTCTTTCAAACTCCCCCTGGTGGGCCACAGAGGCTGCGCTTCAACCTCCTTTCTAGCCAGTTCTCTCCCTGTCCCACCAGGTGCGCAGTTTGAGCTCCCTGTGTCTACATTTCTCTCATATTGTTGTCTCCCTTGCCCAACAGATCCTGTAATTTGTGTTACCCAGTCCCTCCCTTATTCCCCTTCTTTACAAGTGTTCCTAGTCGCTCATCTTGTATGTCTCTGCTCTGTACCGGTGCATGGAGCTCCTAAGCTGCCATGCATTGTCAATATCATCAGAGTCACACCACTGTGGCTCAGTTTTGCTGGCTTCTTGTCCTGGTGGCCCCATTACATGGACTAAGATCAATTGGATGATGAAATTGTTGAGACCTACAAAAATGGGGTATTGATTCACTGTGCTGACAGTATCACCAGGCATGTTTTCCCTTGGTTTTTCAGCTACATACTTGGCCAATTATCCTGAAAAGTATGTATTACATAACGACTGTTGATATTTACTAACCCTATTATATTCGCAATCCAGAGTTCTACCTGCATGTGTCAAATTTCTTGGGGAGTGTCCCTATTCCCAGTGTCTTGTTAAGAAGGCTGACCTTCCGGACATAGGAAAACTGGGTAACATGGTCACCCGAACAACACAGACTCGAGTCAACAACAAGGCATACCAATCACTCATCAGGAAGGCATCAAGTGATCTTCAAGGGTAAGGAACTCAGCAGTAAGGCAGTCAGCAACCTCCTCAAGGGCGCATCATTGGTTCCAATACAGGTTTGTCATTCGTTGTTTGTCATTCACTGAACTTCTCGTTCATACAGCCCCATTCCAGAATGCATTTTCAAAGCATCTCTCATCCGAGGACACAAGGTTTAATTTCTTTCTCTTATTTGTTGTTGACCTACTCCATGAGTTTGAACTCGGAGTGTGGAAGATGATTTTTATGCACTTAATGCGTCTTTTGTATGCTGAAGGAGGGATCACGATTCAGGAACTCAACTGGAGGTGAGTGATAGCTGGTATTGTATCACCATGACTCATACATACCTGGAAATGACAACATAGGTATTGTTGTGTGCCAACCTTCGGCCACAGAACAATTAGAAGATTCCACAAGAATGCCTCAGCAATGAAGAGGCTTGCTGTGAGAGATTTTGAGGACCTCTTGCAGGTAAAGTTTTTTTTCAGTCTTTGGGGCTACTTCCAGCCCCTCATAACAAAGTTGTCATGGACCTTTTATTCCATCTTGCAACATGGCATGCCTTTGGCAAGCTTAGGATGCATATGGACAACACACATTTGTTCTTTGAAATAGCCACCAGCCATCTCAGCCACTCTGTTCACAAGTTTCAAGCAAGGATGTGCTCATCTTACCAGACCATGGAGCTCCCTCAAGAATCAACTTCAAGGGCTCATCAATGCACTGCACTTATTGTGAAGAATCCTCAGGCTGTAGGGGGAATAGTTTCAAATGATGTGAAGATGAAAAGGCTCAATCTCATAACTTACAAGTATCACGTGCTTGGTGACTATCCAGAAACCATTCAAGAGTATGGGACAACAGACAGTTACTCCACACAAATGGTATGACCATTTCCATCTATGGTTTTAAAGTTACAAATCTTACTACATACTAGCTAGGGAGAACTTGAGCATCGGTACTTGAAATAGTGCTTTCCACATTCAGGCAGGAAGAAGGAGACCAAGTTATCCAGTATTGTTAATCAGGAGGCTGTGAATGATTCATAAGGAAGGTAAATGATGCCCGTGACACGCTCCAGAAGGTCGAAGGCATTAATAATGTGCGATGTACTTGGATGTCTCCAAATGAACACTACTTTATTGCTACATCAACATGCCAAGGCTATGACCTCACCTGGCTTACTGACTGAGGGAATGACCCTGCTGTTGAGGTGCCATATTAATTTTTAATCATATTTGTTCACCTAATGACTTGAGATATAGAACTTCATCCCCCGGCTCAAAGATCACCTCCTTGCTCGTCTACGAGACCTGGCATACAACAGAGATGAGTATGAATTCTTGGACAATGACTATAGCTGTGTCCTTCTCCACAACAAATTCTTCAAGCATGTGTACCTATGGGTAAATTACACAACCTATGACCTCCACCGAGAACAAAACTCCATCAATCCCTGCATACATGCCGACATCATGCTTCTTTCATAGGACAATAAGTGCGCACATCCATATTGGTATGTACAAGTGTGCCTTATCTTCCATGTTATGGTGGAATATTGTAAGGACACTGAGTTCTTGTATGGTGTAAAGATAATAGAACAGCTGGGAGGACTAAGAGTGTAAGACACACTTGCCCTGGCATCAAAGGGAAGAGGCAAGGCGAGAAACTTCACCCCTAAAGGGACTCAAGATAAGGGACAAGTTGGAAGGAAGTCCAAGGCCAAAGGATAAAGTACAGAGGATAGTCCAGGGGCGACCGGAGCGCGAGACCGGACGTCTGAGGTGCAGAGAGTGAGAACAGGATATGGTGACGGTGATGGTGAACAGTGCGGTGGACGGTGGACGGTGGACGGTACGAGGGACGAGTGGTTTGAACAGTTCAAGAATCCAACCAAAAGTGTGTTTCAATCCCTAAATACAAGGCTTTATAGTCCGGTATACCCAAGACTGTCAAACTCAAGATAGCTGTCAAGTCCAAAGGGAATGAGTAAAAGGGGT
>JBBPSD010000859.1:0-14756 GCA_038093415.1 Xerocomellus chrysenteron | reverse complement strand
GTCTGTCGATGAAGATTTATTGATGCTCACGTCGTTTGCCCCACAGGTCACCATCGGCATCATCGAGATTCCGCTGCCAAACCAGAAGTGGAACTTCATTCGCTTGCCTGATCCAGAGTAGAGCGTCACCCGAAGCTCAGAGGAATGTAGCGAGGAAAGCGTTGTAATTGTATGTCGTCGAACTTTTATCGCCGATCGCGAGGCCGTGTCCAGTTGTCGTGTATTGTATCGAAATGTGGGTATGAACGTTACCGTGCTCAAGAGAGCGAACCATTGCAAATCATATCCTACTTGGAAACGTGGGTGCGTCCATGAATTTGATGGGGCACGTTTGCACGAACGTATAGATGATTCTCCCGGCCAGATAAAACCATGAGAAGCAATCGTAGTAAGTGTCCGAGTCCACGGATCTGTAGTTAAATTTTCTCCCGAATCTTGCTTGTTACCGAGTTACTCTGCATCCGGCTTGCCCCCCCTCGACATCTTGAACTTCCAAAACAGCAACGGATGCCCGTCAATAA
The DNA here is from genome assembly GCA_038093415.1 of Xerocomellus chrysenteron. Taxonomy (NCBI): domain Eukaryota; kingdom Fungi; phylum Basidiomycota; class Agaricomycetes; order Boletales; family Boletaceae; genus Xerocomellus; species Xerocomellus chrysenteron. The sequence continues at coordinate 14,235 of JBBPSD010000859.1, read as the reverse complement.
ATTACCTGACTACACCACCACCCTCTTGGAATCCCGCATCAGCGCCAACTGCCCCTCCACGTGAGGTGCTTGCATGCTAAACTCGACTCAGGGATCGACGGACCCCACTTGGGCCTCGTGCAATCGCGTCCACCATTGTCCGAGCTCTATTTTGATGGCGGAAACAATCATACCGGAATAAGCCCGATGGCATAGCCCTTGTTTGCCTCACACCACCGGCATGCCAAAGCTCTTCGCCACCCGCATCCTCGCAAGGTGCTCTGTAGATGCGCAATCAGGCAGAATGGACGTCAAGAAAGAATCGTCCTTGTCGTCTCGATTCTGAAGTCCCAGTGAGCAACGACACTCGCCTCGTGTGCGTTGGGGTGAGCGTCTCAGACGCATGATGGATGAGCGCTTGGAGAGTCGCGTAGTGTGGCCCAGAAAGTGTATCTACGAGTGTCGCATGCACTAACTGATCGAGGAGTTTAGGTGGTCCAATGATCAGAGAGTGTGAAATAATTTGCGAGCGCTCTTCCAGATGATTTGGAGGGGCACATCTAAGACGCGGATGGTGAGTCACTCTGGACCCTCGATTTATCATGACCATGCGTGGAATCGTGTGCTTGTGATGTGCAAGGGAAGGCGTGGTAGTAGAGATCGACTACCGGGTACGGATTATTGCGATCATCAGAATCGGGGTCGTGGTGTTGCTGGCGGAACTAAGATTGTGTTTGCAGACGAGCATGGCGACGTTCCGTCTGTAATTCGCAACTCCGAACGCGATGACTTGGTTCTCCCGATGTCGTTTTTCGTGCAACAGCTTGTTGATCTCGTCGTTTGCATCCCATAGTCGACCGGACTAGCTACGTGAGATGAGCAAGGTGGACGAGCGTGAACGAAGACGACATGAGGGCGGATAGTCCTGGATCTTGGACACTTTGCTGCTGACCTCGCGGAGGATCTCGCCCCGCCAGCGTTCGCATTCACGCAGGCTTTTACATGAGTTGGCAATTTTGAGCCGGTGTCTGCGCGGGATCCGAGGCCCAGCACTGCAACTTGGGCTTCGCGGAAGCGATAGAGCATGGACTGCGCCTTTCTTCATTACGCGCCTATAAAAAGGTCGTTAGGGAGTTTTGATTGTTCGAAGCAAGATATGGGCGTACCGTGGTGGTGGCGTCAGGGTTTATTTGGCAAGAGCTTTAGAAACAAACAAATACACGTAACGCCTGTCGCTTGTGACGATACGATATCGCCCCAGCTCTCGGACAAAGACGTTGGAATGGAACAAGCTCACTTTTCGAATGTCGTCGCCAAGTTTCGACAGTATACTCAGTACTCGATCCAAGTAGTCCTAACGCACTGAGCCCCCTCACAGCTGACTGCCACCAATCGTCGCCGACAAGACCTGTATACACCTCGCAGACAAGGCGTTGCTCAATGTGATATACTACAGACGCAAACCACAAGAGCTCGACGCAGACATCCTCGCCAACGCCAAATTAAGATCGTCGCGAATTCAGAGATATTCGGACACAATGTTGATATGGTCGTGGGAGGACGGCGGGGTGGAGGATTCGGAGCGTTCTTTGCATCGGCCGTCGGGATTCCATGGATGAGGTAGGACGATTCAGAGTGTACATCATTTTCCACGCTCTCTCGTGGTCGGCGCTTTTTTTCAGGTGACGATGAACACCGCACGCACAGTCGCTCGCATGGATAGGGACAGGCGAGGTACAGAGCCACGGACATTGACATGGACAAGTTTAGGAGCACCCTCAAGCAGTTCGTTCGCGATTGATTGCAGCGAAGACGTGCGTGTTTTCGTGGTTCGACCTTTGTTCGCCGTCCGTCATCAATGCGTCATCAGGGGAAAGCCGAGCGTGATTCGTGCTACGAGCCGAAGAAAAGAGCCCAGGTTTTACAGGATTTTTTCTACCTGTGACTCTGACTCGACGATGTGGTCGGACATGTAGTAGTCGTGCATCCACGACTAAAAGACGGCGATCGATGGCGACCTGATTGGTATAACTAGGATGAACGATTGGTCAACCCCTGGAACATGTTTCTTCTGTCAGTGGCAAGAAGGGCGGGACGTATAAGGTCTAGGGGTGTGCGAAACATCGATCTGAACGTTGAGTTGTTTCCTGGTCACGTTTTTATCTAATCTCATTCAAAATTGATCGTTAATCTCAACTTAGGGATTCTATTTCGCTCAAACTCCACGCCCGAATTTCAATATACACCTTTGGCATGATAGGCCCATCTTCGACCGCGATCCGATTGGGGTATCGATGAATGTGTGATGACCTTATTCGAGGTTCCGTCGGCAGCAGATTCTCGACTGGGTGCCGAGCAAGACCAGATCAACTGTCAAGCGTATTTCTCTACTCCGCCCCACTTTATATCCCCAAAGCCGTCTATGCGTTACGGCTCGACATGAGGCGTAACAGAAGGCTGACCATTTCGAAGAATTCGGACCATTCATTATTCTCTGGAACGACCCGAAGTACCTCACTGGGGATCTCGTTGATTGAAATACAACTGGCCATCTAGATATCGCCGCATGGACACCCTCGAACTTTACCGACCAATTGAGCTTTGCCCTCATGTTGGACTGCAATTGGGAGGTGGCAGGAGTACACAATAATTGGTCGAGGCAGCGCCATTGACACCGCGGAAATGAATATATAAGGCTGGGGCCCATCCGCGCCGTTCGCACCCAGAAACCTACACTCCAATCTCACATATATAAAGCCATGAGTGGTCCTGAAGACGGTAAATATTGGATCAATCTTGCCATAGATCCCAAGCTACTGATCGGCGTGGAGGATGGTGGTGCTCCCGTGAAACCCGTCATCACAAATGGTGATGACAATGTTGTAAGTCCATTGCTTTTCGTTAGCGCCAACTACGCTCGTGGCATCCGTTCAATTCCCGGAGTTCACCTTGTCTTCCCTTCTTCCATCGGAATGACGTGCTGATTGGGGCCTCGCTCTCTTACAGTGGACCGTCAAGAAGTTACCCGACGAAAACTACAGTTTAGTCTTAGAACAATCCGGACGACCCCTGTACATCCAAGCCGATGAAGGTGATCTTGTTGGAAATCAAGACCCGCCTCCATTTTCCTGGACCATCCGAGGACAGGATGACGGACCTTACACGTCAGTGCCTGTGTGCCTTTCACTGTAGTATGTTATCCCTAACATCCAAACTAAAATACGGCAGAATTGAGGTACCCAGCGGCATTATTCCGACCAGAGGGTGGACTGTGAAGAATCCCGAGCCCGAATCTCCTGTACGGAAAGTCTGTCGACGAAGATTTACTGATGTTTAGACCGTTTGCGCCACAGGTCACTATCACATTGATCGAGATTCCGCTGCCAAACCAGCTGTGGAACTTCAAACGTTGGCCTGGTCCAGAGTAGAGCGTCACCCGAAGCTCAGAGGGGTGTCGCGAGGAAAGCGTTGTGATTGTATGTTGCAGGAGCTTCGGATGAACGAGGTCACGTTCAATTGTCGTGTATTCCATCCAATCGAAATGTGCGGCCCGGGTATGAACGCAACCATACTTCAGAGAGAGAACCATTGCACATCATATGCGACTTGGAAACCTAACGGTAATGTACGAATTTGATGGAGCACGTTTGCGTGAATGAATCTCTCAACGAGATAACAACACGAGAAACAATTGAAGCAAGTATTTGAATTGGCTAGTTTTTCTTCCGTCATCGAATCTTGCCCATCGCAGAGAGCTGTTGAGACCCGTGCCAATCTGTGTGGTCCGGCATCTCGCTTTGTCATCGATCCCTGTATTCTCCCTTTTCCCTTAGCATCGTGCTGCGGTCTCTCAGGCTGGTGAACACGACATGATACAAATGACCAACTTGCTCCACATCCGGTTCCTCCATCGGCCCCTCCACTGACGCCGATTACCCGGATCCCAAAACAGCAACGGATACCCCGCCAATAAGTTTCGAGTAGTTCAGGGGGTCCGATGATCAGAGCTATGAAATAATTTGCGAGTGCTCTTTTCATCGGTATTGTCGCTGGAGAAGGATGATTTGGGGCAGATAGTGAGTCACTCTAAACCCCTCGATCGATCGTGAGCAAGGGAAGAACGTGGTAGTGCTAGGGATCGACTACCGGGTTCGGATTCTCGTTGCGATCATCAGGATCCGGGGCGGTGATGATGGTGCTGGCAGAACTGAGATTGTGCTTGCAGACGGGCCAGCGTGTGGGCGGTGACGAAGAGAGGCGAATGGCAATAAGGACTTGGAAGCATCTGGCAGGTCTTACGCGCCATGGTGATGCCAGTGAGAACAGATGTCACACCGACATCGACAATGGTCCGATAGGGCTACTAGGGCTCTTTGCTGGATAGTACATGCGGTATTCTGAGTGTAGTTTCTGGAGGCGAACAAACCGTACGTGTGTGTAGGTAGGAAGTGAATCCATCTTTCGTATGTGTGCCCGCTTCGGCGACGCTTCCCTCCCTCAACTGTCAGTGTACTCCGCCAACTTCCAAACTCAATCCGACCGTCTCTCGAAGACGACGCAAAAGATGAACTCCAACAATGTGGCTGAGAAATGCCTTTGCTTGTCGCTCCAGTTCTCGGAAGCAGACGCTGGAGAAGAACAAGCTCACTTTTCGGGCGCCTTCACCATGTGTCGACAGTACACTCAGTACTCGGTAAATTGAACCTCTTCCAAGTAGTCTTGACGCGCTGACCCCACTTGCCGTCGCTCACAGTTAACCGTCAACAATCGTTGCCGAAAAGACCTGTATACACTTCCCCCCGCAGACAAGGCGTTGCTCGACTTGAGGCTACAGGCGCAAACTCCAAGAGATCGACGCAGCCATCCTCGCCTACTTTTTGCATAAAATCGTCGCAAATTCACACATATTCGGACGTGGCCGTGGGAGAGGACGGCGGGGTGGATGATTCGGAGTGTTCTTTGCAACGGTCGTCGAGATTCCATGGACAAGGTAGGTTGATTCACCAATTTTCTGGCTCTACTCATGGTCGCCGGTCGGTGTTTTTTGTGTCCAGGTGACGATGAACACTGCACGCACAGTCACTCGCATGACTACCCCGACGGATCCCAGGTAGACAGCATGGACAGGGACACGCGAGGTACAAAGCCACGGACTTTGACATGAACAGGTTGAGAAGCAGTTCGTTCGCGATTGGAGTGAGTGTTTTCGTGGTTCGACGTTTGTCCGCCGTCCGCCGTCGGTGCGTCATCAGGGGACAGCTAAGCGTGATTCGTGCTACGAGCCGATGAAAGGCACCCTCGAGGAATATTTCGAGGGTTGAGATAGATTACATCAGAACTTTCTGTTGGGACTGCACTGGATGTTGACTTGGAGACTACAAGCAAACGATCCGAGTCCTCGTCCCCGGAGCAAAGTCTAGGGAGATTGGCATATGACGTAGCGAGGCTTGGTTGAACGCATCACACTTGAGGCACGATGCTGACACCGACTACCAGGTCTCGTTTGTCAAGGAAACGAATTTTCTCATTACATGCTCCTCTCCTCGTATCTTATCCTCAGCAAGTACGCTTCCGAGCTTACTACAACTGAGTCCATCTAACCGATGGCCAAGGACCCAGTCGATCGGGGAGCACACCATATACCCGTACATCCACTCGTTTTCGAATATCCCTTGCAAAGACGCGCTGCTTCGACCCGTGAAAGTCTCCGACGTCCCGTCCGATTTACCTCCTGGAACCGACTTTTCCTTGGTAGCCGGTACGCGGCCGCCTTTCTTTTGTTTGCGTCTTTCCTTGCTGCAACTTTACGCCAGGCGACTCCGAGGAGATAAATGGGGCTGAAGACACGGACGAGAGCGAACCGCATGCCGGACAATGGGACGCCGTGCTCATCTGTTTCTTCATCGATACCGTAATGGACCTGTCCCAAATCGCACACGATCCCGCTCAGCCCTTGTTTGCAGGCCAAGAACATCGTGAATTACCTTCGTATCATCCATCACATCCTTCCGCCAGGTGGCGTTTGGATCAATCTAGGTATGTACACCTTTTTCTTGAACGCGTATCACGACGTTTTCATTCCGTTCGAACGCCCCCCTTACTTTCCTTTTTACATTTTACATTTGCAGGCCCGAATAACATCAACGACCCGCCGATAGAGTTGGATCTGGAAGAGGTGAAGGCATTGGTGCGCGAGATGGGTTTTCGACTGAGCATGCGTCTCTTTTTCTTGCTTGGGCCATGGCTGCACGGGTTGGACTGACTTGATGACCGTCAGCAGGACGAGCGGACGATCGAGACGAGTTATACGAGCAACCACCAGTTCATGCTCGGATATATTTTCAAGGCTGCGTTTTGGAGCGATAAAGGACGCCAAGTCCGCTTAGTTCTAGTTGTCAGTCGGACCACGACGCGGATCGTCCGCATGTATACATAACTGAGACTTTGGGTGTTTCTTCGTGTGGGCGCACGTTCCACATGCAAAGAGGCGTCAAGTTTCCCCCAAAAAAAAATATTACAGCGATTGGCCAAGCAAGCCGCTTCCGCGACTCTGGACCTCCTTTGTTTCTTCCTTTTCCCCTGTACACGTCCACGAGAACGATTTTAGGAAACAAGGACTCGGAAAACGTAACCGAGATGCGTCTTTATCTCAGACCTATACCTACAAACCAACTGCCCAGGTACTCAGGTATCCAAACTTTGAACACCATCATAATCCGATTTGCCTTGTGTATCATTAGCCCCATCTCGCTCGCGCACAACCAGATTTACAGGATTGTTTCTACCTGTGATTCTGACTCGACGATGTGGTCGGACACGTAGTAGTCGTGCGTCCACGACTCTACGACGATCGATGGCGACCTGGTTGGAATAACCAGGATAATCGATTGATCAACCCCTGGAAAATTTCCCTTCTGTCAGTGACAAGAAGGGTGGGACGTACAAGTGGGCGATCTGAACGTTGGGTTGTTTCCCGCTCACGTTGTTATCTTTTCTCATTCAAAATTGATCGCGCACCCTAGGACCATCAATCTCAGCTTAATGATTCTATTTCGCTCAAACTCCACGCCCGAACTTCAACATACGCACCTTTGGCATGATAGACATCTTCGGCCGCGATCCGATTGTTCCATAGAATGCACCAATTGGGGTATCTATGAACGTGCGATGACCGTATTCGAGGTTCCGTCGGAACCAGATGTTTAATAGATTCTCGACTGGGTGCCGAGCAAGACCAGATCAACTATCAAGCGAATTTCTCTACTCCGCCCTGTGCTGTATCCCCCGAAACTGGCTATGCGTTACGGCTCAACGTGAGGCGCAGCAGCAGGCCGACCATTTACGAGGGATTCGAAGCATTCGTTATTCTCTGGAACAACCTGAAAATACCTCGTTGGGGATCTCGTCTATTGACATAGATATCACTGCATGCACACCCTCGAACTTTATCTATCATTTTCTCCGACCAATTCCGCTTTACCCTCACGATGGACTTGAATTGGGAGGTGGCAGGAGTACACAATAATTGGAATTGACCGAGGCCGCGCCACTGGCACCGCGGAAACGAATAAAAAGGCTGGGGCCCATCCGCACCAGAAACCCACACTCCTATCTCACATATATCACGCCATGAGTGGTCCTCCAAGCGGGAAATATTGGATCCGACTTGCTCTAGGTTCCGAGCCATCGATCGGCGTGGATGCTGGTCCTGCTCCCGTAAAACGCGTCATCACGGAGGGCATTAACAATATTGTAAGTCCAATGGTTTTCGTTCAGAGCCAACGACATTTGTATCGTCCGTTCAACTCCCAGTCTTCCTTTTTCATATGATGGAGTCATGTACTGAATGGACCCTCGCTCTCTTGCAGTGGACCGTTACGAAGACGAACCAAGGAAACTACACTTTGACCTTGGAAGAAGCCGGAGATTTTCTGTTCATCCAAGACGATAATGGGAAGCTCGTTGGAAGGGACACGCCACCTCCATCTGCCTGGTCCATCCGACCCACAGGAGAGGATGGTGGACCCTACACGTTAGTCCCTGTCTGCCTTTCGCTGTAGCATATTATTAACATCCAAACCAGGATCGAGGTACCCAGCGGCATTTGGCCGTCCAGAGGCTGGACTGTGATCGATCCCCTACGCGGGTCTCCTGTACGGAAAGTCTGTCGATGAAGATGTACTGATGCTTACGCCGTTTGCGCTACAGGTTACTATCAACATCATCGAGATTCCGCTGCCAAACCAGAAGTGGAACTTCATTCGCTGGCTTGGTCCAGAGTAGAGCGTCGCCCGAAGCTCAGAGGGATGTAGCGAGGAAAGCGTTGTAATTGTATGTTGTAGGAGTTTCAGAGGAACGATCCGGCCACTTTCAGTTGTCGTGTAACAGTCATCGAATCGAAATGTGTGGTATGAACGCTTCCGTACTTCAGAGAACCACATTCATCTTGGACTAGGGGTAAGTGAGTCCACGATGCATAGTGTAGGGAGCAGAATGGCAGAAGCCGGCAAATTTTTCTAAGCAGTTTGCGAGTGCTCTTCCTTTTCATCAGTTTCGTCGCTAGAGATAGATGATTTAGGGAGGCTGAGACGCAGATGGTAGTAACCGGTGAGTCGTGAGTCGTGAGTCATTCTAAACCCCTCGCTGATCTATCAGGAGCATGCGGGGAATCGTATGCTCGTGATGTGCGAGGGAAGGCGTAGTAGTAAATATCGACTACCGGATTCGGATTGTCGTCGCGATCACCAGTATTCTGTATCGTGATAGTGCTAGCGGAACTAAGATCGCAGCGTTTGCAGAGACGTCGGGTGAGCGAGAGAGGCGATTGGCAATAGGGAATCATCCAGGCCAACTGGTTACGCGCCATGGTTATGAAAGCAGATTTCACAACGGCGTCAACATTATCTTGATTTGAACAAGGTGATGCCGATCCTCTCCTCGTTACGACTGGGTATCGTGACTATCATGATTCATGACATCTTCTCCTCATACCTTTTCCTTTTCTTGACCCCTGCCCCCCTCCTTTCCTCCTCCCACTCCCACCATCCCCGCCCTCATCGCTCGCTTCACCTCCCTCAGTTGCCTACTCCGCTGAAGCCCAAACCCATCCTCGAACACCCACTTCACCTCTTCCAAACTCAACCCAGCCGTCTCTGGGAAACAACACACGCAAAAGACGAACCCGAGCAGACAGAGCCCGGCGTAGAAGCCGAATGCCCCTGAAGGGGTGATTTGGGCCATGAGCGAGAGGTAAGTCGAGTTGATGACGAGGTTCGCACTCCAGTTGGTGGCTGTCGCGAGGGAGGTGCCGATGCCGCGGACTGGAGGAGAGGAACATCGGCCCAGGGAAGTAGAACGGACCCAACGGAGAGCGTGCGGGAGATGAGATGAGCGGATCGACTCGTATCAGAGCAAGAGTCACCCTATACACACCTTCTAACCCAAAGAGTTCACCCTGCTGCCAAGGCACGTTCCCCAATCCACTCGCATACGACGCGACGAAGATGATCATCGACAACAGCACGATGGCAGACCAGGTTTGTGAGTAGTGCGCGCCCGTGACGAGCACGTTTCCCGTGTGTTCGGTCATGACTAGAAAAAGAGAGTAATGCGTGGACACAGGTCCGAGTGTGAATATGAACACGCACAATGGAACGCAACAGCGGCCAAGGTCAACCCAACGATCATTCCGGGGGCAGACCACAACATGATTCGTCTCCGACCCACGATATCGATCCACCTATAAAAGAGCCATGAGCACGGTTGCTCCAAGGTATGAGCCCTAAAGACGAACTTGAGCGCAACCAACGTAAACACAAAGTTGGTCCCAGAAATGATGAGTCCAACTGCCGTGGGTTGATTAAACCCGATCTCCTGAAAGAGCGACGCCGAATAATACATGAGCGTGTTGAATCCACAGAGTTGTTGAAATGCTTGCATGCCACAAGCAACGACTTTGTCGACGATGGGGTAAGATGGGACGTAGATTTAGTCGAGAACGAACGCAGTGCAGATTTTTTTTTAAACGTACTCAATGCACGACGGTTCGCTGGAATCCAGAGCATTGAACCGAGTCGCTGCCAAAAGGTGGTCGAGTTGGCGATCTCGATGCTTTGTCGAACAGTCGCGTGGAGGACGCTGAGCTAGAACGTCATGAATCAAACGGTCAACTCCGACTACAACACGATTCGCCGGCTCGTTTACCTTGCGCTCGACTTGTTCTGGGGTAGCTGTTGTGTACACGCGAGCAAGCACCTTATACGCGGCCTCCATACTCCCTCTCCGTACCAGAATACGCGCTGGCCCACATCCATGCATCAGCGCGATGTAAACGATCCGCTACAGGATCCCAAATGCTCACGCGATTCAGGTAGGAACGCCAACACAGCGAGTTGTAGTGCGGCGGGCACCACGCTCAATCCGACCATCCACCGTTCACGGTCGCAAAGCCAGCGTCAATTCCATACGCAATCACTTGCCCGAGGGTGATCATGACGACGTTGAGTACAACCATTCGGCCTCGGAGACGCGTAGGGGAGAGTTCTTGGATGTAGAGTGGGGCGATGCATGATGCAAGGCCAACACCGATGCCAATCAAGAAACGGCCTCCGATCTAGGATGAAGAGATGGATCGCATTGTGCGCGAGACGGGAAGAAACGAGAGAAGCTCACCATGCTCCACACGGTATGACAGACAGCTTGTCCAATGGCGCCACCGATGAAGATGACATCTGCAATCCCGAGGACGAGTCGACGACCTGTCCAATCTGACATGGCACCTGCAACGAGACCACCCAGTAAAGCACCCAACGTCGTCGCCGAGGTAATGAATTCCTGTATAGCAATGTAGGGTAGAACACCAAATGAGCCCAACGATACACGAAACGCACACCATCCAAAAACCCTTACCTTTTGTTCATCCGAGAGGAAAGCTGGCCCCAGATCGCCTTTGATCGTCACGAGTGCACCAGAGATGACGCCGGTGTCATAGCCTGAGAGTATGACAACCCATTAGCACACGCCGCCAGAACTGCTCGCCTTGAACTGACCGAAAAGCAAACCCGAGATGGTACAACAATAGACGAGAAGCCAGACGAACCACGTCGTCTGTTCCTCCCCCTCAATCGTGACTGCATACTCTGAAATCTCGCCTATTGCCGCACGCTGAGCAATCTCCTCGAACGCCCCTCGGTCTGGGTCGTCGTCGTGCACCGAGTGCTTCTCGTTGGTGTTTCCTGGCGACACAGGTGAGTCTTTGGGGATCATGGGCGATGGTGTGGTAAAACGGTGATGAGTCGCCCGAAACACCAAGTCAAATTGGTTCAAGCGATGGCGATTGGGTGGTTTAATCACCCAGGAATGTCCGCATATCACGGGATGGTCCATCAAAAGCTTCATAACGGGCTTCACATGGCACTGGGGACAGTTTTCCTTGTGCTGGAATTTCCTGAGTAATGTTCCCGTGGCGGTTCTGAAATTTCTGGTTGGCTAGTAAGCTGAAATTGAATACAAGGATGCGTTGAGTATGCGGTGACGGGAGCGCGCAAAAGACGGGCAAGTACCATGTGGACTCGGGGGGGATTCGTTAGCCGAGTGAGAACCAACGCCTGAAGCAGTCGGAACCGAGCTCGCTTACTAGCTGATGATCAGAGTTATGCACAATCGGGTAGAGAAGGGTAGAGATAGAGACAAGTTGAAGTTACGATGCGCCGCAACTCGACTGGCATGCATCAAACACTTACTAGTAGTAATCGATATTCAAGCACAGTGACTACCAAAAAATTGAAACTCGGGAACTGCCGCCTTCGCTGGCGGAAACCTGGCTTGGGGAAGGCAGGAGGAGAAAAATCCACTTGCGAACGTTCCGAAACTTGTGCGTGAGGTGTGTTCCGTGGCGCACGCAGAACGAAAGTGAGGAGAAGGCTCATCACCGTGACATAGCATTGCTTGCAAGGTCAACGAACAGATCACGTACTAAGCGTGAAGAGTGTGGCACGTGAACGATGAAAACAAATTATGCACCAAGCAAGGTAACTCTAGTCTCCGAATCAATCGTGAATCGACTGAGAAAAATCACAGCGCGTCCAAAGCACGTTGCGTGTTACTCCGAGCAGAGTCAAAGACGAACTCCACTCGTACCCAGACGACATATTCCACGTTGACGCTGTTTCGAGACCGACGAGGCGCGATACGAACCTTCCATGTCGATCGTCCGCTCGAGCCCTCGTCCCTCTCTTCCTCGACTGCCTCCCAACCGGCTGTCCTCCGCATGTTCACGTTTGCAACATCTATCGTCGGTCCCGAGAAAGACATACGATGTCATAATGCCACGACAAGAGCATGGGGAATATAATGCAGCCTCGAACACAAGCAGGCCAGTCGGGTCTTCTACGCGAACCAAAGAGGAACGTGCGAGTGGTGCTCCCTTGTTGTCGTGTTTGTGCGGGACGGGGGCCGGTTGGGAGGTGCAGCAGTGAAAGAAGTTGAGGGCACCAGTGACGAGGGCGAGAGAGCAGAGCAAGGGGCGCCTGTACCGAGGCAGCGGGAGAGGGAGATGGATAAAGCGAGGTAGCACGGCGAACCAGTTTTACAGATGGGCTCTGAACGGCACCTGTTTGCACGAGTGCCTGTTCGATATACCGATGGATGATTTACAACACATGGTCCGTCACTGAGTTGGAGATAGGCAAATTTGCAAGAGAGCGGGGTCGGCGCACTTCCCACAGACTCGAACTCAGGCGGTACGCAGGAGACGCAGCGTCCAAGTGAACTAGTGATGACATTGAGTCGGAACTAGAAACGAGCCGGGTCGGTCTTCCGGGTTTGCAGCCATGGGGCCTTCGAGGGCGGAACGCGAAACAACATGCATCAGGATATCAAATCTACCGCGCAGAGTGGCTCGAAGGTCGCTTTGGCAGGGGCGCTGAGAAAAAAGTCAAGGGACGGGAATGGACGAGTGAGGCTCGTGCGAAATCGGGGTGAAAGGTCGTACATACCTTGTGTCCGTCCAGATTTTTGATCCCCACAGGTGTCATTACTAGTGCCTCCTACTTGGCGTTCGTCAGACTCGGACTCGACATTTGAATTGAAGCCAAAGATAGCCCCATCTGTGGAGCAACCAAAGTCAGAAGCCGGGATCGTATCATCGTACCCTACGCCCCGACTTTCCAATATCAGAACACCTCGTGCTTCAATTTGGAACACATGTTGTTCATTTCCGTGGGATTGGTGCTGTATTACCAGCACCTGCGGTCTGAATCAAACGAGCGCCAGCTGGGTCAACACGTGTCAGGAAGCGAGTTTCACCTTTACGATGGGCCACTAGTCAAAAAATGACCGGCTAAACAGTCCAGTAGCAGTAGCCAGTCGACGCCTCAGGTTCCCGTTCGCGCAATGCAGTGGTAGATTCGTGCATACTAGTAAAACAGACTCGACGGTCCCAACGCATCAGACTCATTACGGTACGACGTATTATCAGTGGGGAAACAATCACCATTCCTCCTCCTGGGACTCCAAGTTCAGCTTCTGTATATCCAGCTTGCTGATGTCTGCATAGTAATCCTTTACGTTCGAATCGCCGCTCCGCTCAGGCTTGATCAAAGATTCAATCATCTCCAACGCTGCGTCCCGTCCATCGAGGTCGCGGCGTATCTGAATGTGAGCATGAGCTTGATAGCGCGGCGGGTGAGCTTGCTGTGATCGCGAGCGGTCAGGATGAAGAGCGTCTCCATGACGTGAGTCAGATCCACGATGAACGCCATGAATATCCGCTGCGCGTTTTTCCTGATACGCCGAGAGTCATTTAGCACATTCGTGTGTGTGTGTGGGGGGGGGTCAACGTACACGTTCTGGAGCATCGTGTATACCACAATGAGCGGTACTACAACAGACTTGAGCAAAGCACTGAGAGCATTGAAATAGGACACGGACTGGTACCCATGGTTTTCTTCTTCGTACGAAAGAAATCTTCAGCAGCTGCCTCGAGTAGCCATCCGCCTGACCGAGGTATTTGAACGCAGAACCTTGAAGAGAATGATCAGGCAGGCGTTCGAATCACATGAGAACGGCATCTCACCAGACTGCATGGAGTTAGTCTTTGAGTGGCCCGGTTTGCCTGCTTTGGATGAACCCCTTGACAGTTTTATAGTTATCGTTATCTCCTGGCTCGAAGCCAAGGGAATCGTGGAGGATGAACCGTTTATTGACAGGTGACTCGAGCCCCTCTTGAATGTCTGCTATTCCGCGCTTGAGGTCGGC
>JBBPSD010000858.1:0-14792 GCA_038093415.1 Xerocomellus chrysenteron | reverse complement strand
AGGTGTGTGTCCTCCGACAGGAGGATGAAGCCTTTCTCCTCCAACAGGCAGCTGCTAGGGAGAGCATCGGAGAAGGCTCTCAGGCTGGTACAGGCACCCCCGGTCCTGAGCCATCCATGATCGCCGGGGAGCTCCTCGCAACCCTCTCTTGGCAAATCGAGATCCCAGGTCTTCTCGACGTGTTCCTGATCATCACGTCCCTATCCCTGTCTTTCCCAAACTACAACGTCTTGACGTGCCCGTGTTTTTGGCTGGCGCGCGAAATCTACCAAACCCTGAGGCATGGGTATAGGCCCGTTCTGGAGAGCACGGGGGATAATTTGTGGCAACGTACCAAGTTCCTCGTTATGCGACTTCTCACACCGAGGCCTCCGGATCTCATTCCTCAACTTTGCTTCCGCCAAGCCGAGTGGAGCCACCGGTCTGGTTTGGAGCAGCGTCCAGTGCCACTGGCATCCTCATCCTCAGGCTTGCCCTCGTCCGCTCAACCATAAACTCGCTCACGAACCTCGTTGACGCTTGTTCCCCCGCACTCAATTTCTCCACCACCATCTGTATGCTTGCTACTAGTTCTCCTCTGTGTTCCGATACTCCACCTCTAGTCCGAGTCCATCTTTTCAGGCTTCAAGTTCTTACTACAATAGTTCATCGTCCGTTCAGCCAAAAGTTTATATTCTTATTCTTATTCCACGTTCTCGCCTGTACACGTACTATATGACATCCTTGCTCTTCCCAATTGTTCTTCTCGTTTGAACTTGAGACAATGACGACGACGCACGATGACAATCGACAATCGACCTCTCTTTCCAACTCGCTACTCTCGTGTTCCTGCAATTCCCGCAGCGCACGACACACAGATGGCCACGTGAGCGGATTAGTCGTCGAGGGGAAGATGCCGCTGGGTGGGTAATGTTTTAGGTTGGCTCGAAGGTCTAACAACTTGAAACGACAGCAGCCTGAGCACAACAGTAACATGGTGCCATAGTTCCATGGCCATATCGTCGTCGTTATTGTGGCCGTCACTCGGCGGAGACATCATGATTCATCGGATAATGGTGTTCGTGTCCAAGGTTGAGCAGAGGATGTGCCACTGCAGCGGCTGATGGGTCGAAGGGTTGGATGACAAACGTTTTGCGTAGTACTGTAATACAATGTTGAATGAGCGGGTGTACGAACCAAGCACTAGACGCGTCTTCGGGGTGTTGGATGTGTCCGGGAATGAGATGGGGTACACTTTTCATGTAGATCTGAGTCCCAGATATATTTGAAGGACAACATTTGGACAACATGGTTGCTAGTAGGCTCCGAGCCCAGCGTCCAGTTTAACTGCGAGCTCCTCTACCATCCATCCATTCATTCTGCAGCGCTTCATTAAGACCTCCATTATCTCCTTCCTCCTTGATTCTCCCTTCAGCGGTGAGAAAAGGCCGAACAAGCGCGAAAATTCGACAAGCCTTGCCTCAGGAGGCATGTTAAAACGCCCATCACCGTTGTGACTTTCCAACAACCTCATGATATTGTCTTGTGACTCTCGGTACTTGATGTGGTTCGGCAACCCCGTGACACAAGCATGGCCTGCAAATTTTAGGCCAACTTTCTCCAGCTGCTTTGCATTCCTCTCCCACCACTTCTCCATGTCGACTTCCTGCTCGAGGTGCGTTATGACTGATGCGATAGGGACGGAAGACCTGCCAAGCACTTCATAGAACAACCGATAGTTCGTCTGCGTAGTCGCAGTGATTCGAGGTGCACGGATGCAGAAGAGAAGTAAATCAACACCGCCCTGGCTAGTCAACTGGAGGATGAGATCACAACCCCCCTCGATCGCCTCCCACTCACGACCTGGCTCGTCCAGGCCAGCTGTGTCCCAGATATGGAATGTCCTACCGTTCACATGGAAAGTGTAGCATTGGAAGGACAGAGTGCACCCATCGGCGCGATTGGATACTTCGGCTATCTGACTCCCAGCAATCAGGTTGATCAATGAGCTTTTGCCAGACCCTATCTGACCAAAAAGGACGATATTGAGAGAGCGGTTCATGGATGATCTACACGGTGATTAGCTCAAGACCATTGTTGTCCATCCAAGGCCATTGAAAATGAGGGACTGGATGCCAGACTTACCACGAAGACGCCGTGATATAGTTATCCAAGACAGTGACGGGATGCGCGAAGAGAGGTAGGAGGTACAGTAAGTTTTAAATCGACAAGGTGCGGGTTGGATAACTTTCAATTCTGAGGACGATGTCGTTGAAAAGCCCGGTGAGGGCAAAGGGCTCGAGTGCTCGAGCCTCGAGGCTGCAGCAGTCACGTAATCCCCAGCATCCTTGGAGATAGCCCTCGACTCATCCCCGTATTATCCCCTCTCCGAGTCGTTTGTCGCTCAGGTTCTTCAACATTCAAAGTGACGTCACAAGCACTGTCTCTTAACACGCTCGATCTGACACACGTTTCAGGACGCTATGGAACACTAAAGTCGCGAGAAACTGGCTCTGGAAGGAACTGGGTGGTCAATCTGCTTGCTGGGAAGGAAGTCGCACGAACCTCCCCAGATATCGACAGATGCACCAAAGCCTGCCGACCATACCCACTCATCGTGAATGGTGTATCGTACACCGTTTGGGGCACTGTTAGCTTGGACGAGCCGATGGTGAGCAATACGGGATGTCTGCAGAGCATCGAGCAGGTGTGCAAGCTTGTTAGGGATTTGACCAAGGCAGGATTTTAATGCTGTTTTCCCACCATCAGGGCCGTATCACCACTCAGAAGAACTACGCTCTGTTATATGAGATGGCGTGTCGGAAGTCGGTCGCTATCGCTGTCGTTATCACACACTTGGAGTAGGAGGAATGTATGGAGGACTGGTGGGACCAAAACGCAGAGATCTTTGACTGGCGCGGTATCAAGTTTTGCGGGCATGCCTGCGTAACCACGCTGTCAGAGGACTCGAAGATGCAAGAGTCAGGAGGGGCTATGGCGAGCACATGTTGAAAATCCTGGACAGTAATGAAAGACATGGAATGCACACAGAATTAGTGGATTTGGTAGGGATTCTGCGGAAGCGTTGTGGCCTTCGAGAAGACCGTACCCGGGGCTGCGTTGCGCGAATTCTTGCCGAGTGACATTTGTTGTTTGGCTGTCGAGTCGATTTAGATGTTCTCTGCGTTCCAGATACTCCCCGCTCCATCGTTGGACGCAGCGAGACGTGGACAGCTTTCGCTTCCACTGTTGCCACTTATCTGCTGTCTTCCACTCACCACACTTAAACGCCGTCACCGCCGGCAAAGGCGTGCGCACGGCGAGGAACTTGCGCAACAGCACCGAATGCTTGGACAACCAGAAACCAGAACAGCAACGAGCCCATTAGGCAAACGATGAGACACGAATCGCGTTCCAAACTTGGTTATGTCAAATGCCAATGTTCGTTTCTTGGTCTGCTCTGCGTGTTCGTTCTGCGCCGCTTACCTGCACCACCTTGTCCTTGTCAGGTCTATACATGCGAAAACGAAGCATGCCCACGACCAGGTTGCTACCGGTCACATCGTTCCGGATAACCCGCCTTGCGAACCAGTTGCGGTCACCGCATGAAACTCATTCGACACATCTCCTTTGTCGAGTGTCCAAGACACGACATTCTCATGGCTACCATGCTTGACGGCGCCACCGCCATGAGCGCCGCACTGTTGCTTATCGCCGGCAACGAAACTTGTCCTCAGCCTCAAACGCCAGAACATCTTGCTGCCGTCGAAATCATGAAACTAGAGGACATCATCATCCTCCAGAACAAGGTTGACTTGATCAAAGAAACACAGGCATTCGGGCATCAGAAGAGTATCACTGCATTCGTCAAAGGCATGTTAGGCTATTTCCATCGGACGTTCTTTAGGTGACTGATGGGCCGCATTCATTAGGCATTGATGCCGTCAACGAATACATCTTCAAACGCATACCCGTCGCGATCCGAGATCTCACCGCTTGACCCGCTCCTCATCATCATCCGTTCCTTTGATGTGAACAAATCTGGAGCTGAAGTCGAGATCAGACCAGGCATCGTGACTAAGGTCAACGCGAGAAGAAATAAATGTAAACCGATCTTTAGCAAAATCGTCTCGTTGCACGCTGAAAGCAATCACCTTTCGTTTACCGTACCTGGTGGGCTGATCGGCGCCGGAACCAAGCTCGACACGACGCTCTGCCGTGCAGATCGGCTGGTGGGACAGGTATTGGGCGCTGTCGGGAAGCCTCTAAAGGTACGGCTTGCTCTTCTTCGCCGCCCCATCGCGAACCCTCCAACACCGACTCCCGGCACTGGAAATCAGCCTCTTCTTACTCCGCCGACTCCTCGGCGTCCGGACGGAAGATAAGAAACAAACCAAGGTGTCCAAACTGACCAAGAACGAGCTGTTACTGATCGACATCGAGTCGACCTCGCCAAAATCCAACTGACCTCGCCCGCATGAACCGAGGTCGGAGAAAAAGTTGCACTGTTACGCCGGATCGAGAGACACTGGTGACTCGTCGGTACGTTGGTGTCTTTTTTTGCCCTTCTTTCTCCTTCCCCCCTCTCTCCTGTGTGTTATGCATGCGTGTTAATGTGTTGCCGACCCCCGTCTGACAGGCTGGGGAAGTGTATAGCGGAGTACGGTATTGGAGCTCGATTGATGCGGGCGATGTATCGTGTCCAATGCCCATGTAGAGCAGTGACACTCTTTCTTGATCACGCATTCATGTTGTATTCATCTGCATTTACTAAAGGAGTCCTGTTTACTTGCGACGACCCGCACCAACGACGGCAATCCCGGTTATAGTTTGGTGACCAGACCGCACCGAGGCAAGTCATCGATCGATAGACCATCGACGTCCCCGTGAAGACCCGTGAAGCTGAAGAACCCTACCAGATCACCTCAAGTTATACTCGAGTTTCTGTAGTCCTTTTATTCGCACTTTACGCTCTTGTACCACTATCCCTTCAATCAACGGTGGTACGCGTAGATTCTAGAAGATGGAACGACATTGACGATCGACAAGTCCAACAAGTGGTCGCCGACCATCAGCAAGAAGAAAACAGAGCGGCTCGTACAGATCACGAAACGGCGCAAAGCCAACACAATGGAATCCTCATCTCCAGAGGAATTGGCAGGGCATGGAGTAAGGTCTGAGATCTGAATCTGAGTCCTCAACCAACCTTGGAAGTGGCTACAAAATCTCTGTCGTATACGAGGACTTACGAGCATCGAGCATTGAACCGACGTGGCATAGTCAGTGGAAACATGTCAATCGTCGTCTGAGATGCTATGCAAATTACAAAACATCGATTGTGCGAACATTGTCGAGAAGATCAGCTAACGAGACGTTCTCCTGAAATCGTACAGTGATCATACTATCAGCCGCCACCCGCCTGTAATCCACCGCACGTCGACCCGTCGATGCCAGGGTGACCAAGAGTGCACCAAACGGCTGTCTAAGGCGGGCAACGAATCGTCGTGCTCGCGTCTCTGTGTCCATTGGCACCATATGCACAGGAGCATGGATGGACGGAGATTTGGGTTCAGGAAGCGACGAGGAATCGTCATCCTCGTCAGGGATTTCTTCGTCGTCCGTGCTTGGTGAGGGGAGTGACGCCACGTCATCCTCTACGAATGGGTCACTTTGCGTACCTTCGCGCTCCAGGAGAGTATCCAACCAGGGGTGAACGAGATACAGAGATTTCATCCGAGAGAGGTCATATCTTGTTTTGATTTCTACCATCCCAAAGGCAAGAGTGTCCGCGCGATAAACGCGGCCGGAACGTGAAAACGATGGGAGTTGGAAAGCGATGCATGGAAGTTTCATCCGACTCGCTGCGAACCAAGGTGCAGAAAGTTCACCGAGACGGTCGTACAGCCTCAAAGCCACGTCGAGGTCGAATGGAGGAGAGTCCGAGGCTGTGATCATTCTTTCCATTTCGGCGTCCTGAATGGGTCGTGGGAGGTATGATGTTGCTAGTTCGTTAAATACTGTGATATGGGCGGGCAGGCAACTGTTGTAGCTGCTAGACTCCCCAGTCCATGCAAGGATGCCCACATCTCCAGATCCAGTGAGAACATGCGCCAATAGACGTCCGAGTGAACCCTCTCCTTCACCATATATTGCGGGTACACCAGTAACCGAGAAAATGCCCAGCAAGGAGTATGCAGCATCTTCCACCAGTGTTGTCTGCCTGGTCGAGGCGAGACACAATTTCTCCCGAATGCTGATTAAGCCCGGACGGAGTGCCATCAATTGCTGTGCAGACACCTCGGTGGCTTGCTCCATCTCCGAAATCACTTCTGGTAACTCTTTGTGGTTCGGCAACTCCAGATCTAGATAGAGAGTCCAATCCTCTGTGTAGAAGTGGATGACCTTGGCAGCAACATATTCCTGAAGTGTCCATGCACGAGTGTTCCATATGCTCTTCACAAGGGCGCCGCGCTGCGATGTAGAGCGAACACCACGAAGGAAAACGATCATCATGGCAGAACCTTGGTACCACTTGAACATGGCAACCAGTGCTTCTTGGAGCACGAAGTTATCTGATTTATTGATGCAGCACGTATCACTCCATGCCCAATCAAAGCCAGCATCCCGAACGATCTTGCAGAACATTTTCAGCTTGTCATGAGTCGGAGATTTATCCAGGTCGTATACCACTATGTCCATAACGTCCTGGAACAGTGGTTCGTTCTCTTCCCACTTGTGTGATAGCATTACATATCGGAAGAACTGTCGCACTTCACGCTTGATCCGGACATAGTCGATGCGTGTCGTCATCGATGATACAAGTTCGTTGAAGATTGGCAGGGATTCGAATGCAGATGCCTGCTCAGCTTTATTGCAGAGACGGCCAGTGGTCATGTTGATGAGCACACGTGGCGAATGACGTATGGTCCGTTGAACAATTTTGCGAATTGTTGCTCGTGTGCTCGATGGGCTGATGTACTGGTCACCATGCTCTGTCGAAAAAGGTGAACAAGTCATCTTTATCATGGTAACGAGGATACGACTCACGATGAATGTCCGGATCAGGTGACTGGATTACCTTCGAGAGCATCGTCTCGAGCGCATCAACTGCATTGTCAAAGTCTCCTGCCTTGTGTAAAGCTGCATGCTTCATCTCGTAGCCCCTCGGCGACAATGGTTCGAGTGTGATTACCTGACAATGATGGGTCAACAAGATGGACCGCCATAGTAAAGCAAAAAAAAAAGATGTACCTGGTTTGCATCGTCTAGAGCCTGCTGCCATGCCCCGGTTGCCACACGTGCCTTGCTTCGCTTGATGAGAATGCCTTGTGGGGAGGGGGAATTAAAGGACAATGCGGTCGAATAGTGGGAGATGGCCACGTCATATTGCTGGGCATCCACTGCTGTATCTCCGAGATGCTCCAGTTTCTCGAGGCAACGCTGCCTGAGGTCTGACAGAAAATGGTACGTAAGCGACGACATCACACAGACAGGATGCGCGATCACTCACCAACAGCCCATTCCGAGTGCTCACCATGTAGGTTCATCTCACTTCCCAATTCACTCATCATTTGGTTTAAACACTCGACCGCATCCGTTACGCGGTCTATCGTTTCGAGGCGTTCACATACGCCCCGGTAGATTGTGACCCTGGGAAGTGTGAACTGCAAACCAACAGTGTGTTAAAACTTAATCCCACAACAGGTGCGAGAGCAAAAGGAGATGCTCACACCGACAGCAGAAAGCAAGACATCTCTCCACAAGTCACGAGTCAATTTTGCTTTTGCCCACTCTCTTAGAAGTGGTGTGGGAGACGGTGAATTGAGGGTAGCGTGAGGCGTCGCCGCGTCACCGTCAGCCCCGGGAGCGGAGAGACATCGGTGGGTGAAATCTGACCAAAAAGGTTGAATGCATGGCAGACAAACAGGTAGAACATAAACTCACCAGAAACCCACTGGGTCATGGGTCTGCCCATGTAGACCTCCCCTCCCAATTCACTCATCATTTCGTGGAAACATTCGACTGCATCCGTTACACGATTCATCGCTTCCAGACGTTCACATATGACCCGATAAATTATGACTCTAGGGAGTGCGAACTGTAAACCATCAAAACGTCAATCCCACGAAGGGTACCAGAGTAAAAGGAGATACTCACGCCGGCAGCGAGAACCAAGGCATCTTTGAACTCGCCACTCGCCAATGTTGCTTTTGCCCACTCTCTCAATAGCGGTGAGGGAGTCCATGAATCGAAGGTTGCAAGAAGTGTCGGCGCTTCATTGTGCTTGGCTGTGTTCGAGGCAGCGTCAGCGTCACTTTCGGGATCCGAGAGGTATCTGTGGGTGAAATCTATGGAGACGTTTCGAATGACCTACGACCAAACTAGTTGAGCATAGTAAACTCACCAGAAACCCACTTGATGAAGGGTCCGCTCATATAACCTTCTTCATCAAGGGTGTTTACGATTTTGAGAAGCGAGATGCCTGCATCTTTCATGCGACCCGCTGCATACAGGGAATCACACAGACGCTGTTGAATCATGATGTCGAGATCATCAAATTTCCATCCGGATATCTGTCAGAGTCGGCGAGCGATTTCGATACGTTGCAATATACCCATTAGGAAGCTTACCAACGAAACCAGCAAGAGCGGTCGGCCCTCGTAGTGTCGCATTTGGGCTCGTGCATGCTCGAACGATTGTATTGCACGCTCGTAGTCGCTGCGCTCCATGTGCGTGTTTCCAAGGAGAAAATACATATATGCCTGCTGGAAATGTCAGTAGTGATATTTGCCACGTCATAAGCCTGTGCACGTGCCTTAACTACATATCCGATTGAGTTGAAGGGAACCGTAGCGATGAGATCGTCGACGCGTGATATCGCGTCGCGGTGCTCTCCGGCCATAAAGACGACGATAGCCTAAGAGATATGAGTAGCTGATCGGAAACTAAGTGCGAAAAAATTAGAGACCTTGACCAAAAGGAGGAAGCTAACGTGAGATGAATGGAAGTGTTCGAACGCGATGTCGCAGGCCCGATAGCCCTTGTGCCTTTCCCCGTTGCCGACAAGCGCTACACTTTTCGCGATGTAGCCAATGACGGACGGCTGAATTTTGATGGCCTTGGTGTAAATTGACGTCAGCGTCAGCGTATGTGAGAACAGAGGAACAAGCACCTCTTCGGCGTCGACGAGCGCTGCGTCCCACTGTCGCAAACGAGCTCGGACGAGAGCTCGACAAGCGAGTACATGTTGGTTTGGATTCCGAGCCTCGGAAATTGCTGCGGTCAATAACGCCTCCGCGTTTTCGAGCTGATCGTGCTTCCATGAATGGAGCGCAGTGTCGTCGATCCGAATGTCAGGTTCCTGGAAGGTGGGATGTAGACGAAAGAGTGGTATTGAATCCTATATGGAAAAACGAGCGGAACAAGAAGGTTGTTCAGATCCGCCAGAATCCAAAGGACCACGATACTGACAGTGATGCGAGATAAACTTCTGATTGTGACTTTCCCACCGCGCCCACCAATTGCAAGAAACCGGCCGTTTGGTGAGAGTGCAATCGAACGTATGGGCTGCGTGTGTTGGATGAGACCGACCCGGGTGTGTGTCGACGTGTCCCAAAACGTGACGGTATTGTTTGTAGAATATGCGATGAATTCCGTATGTTGCAGTAGGGTGATGCACGAGTCCCTGTCGCTATCGGGAACTGGCCATTCCGAGACCGTTGACCCGGTGGATGCTTCAAATTGCTTGATCGTACTGTCGGATTCGACAAAGAGGTGATTGTTGGACCAGAGGAGACCTGAGTGCCAATACGGGGTTACTTGTATTTTGATCCGCACGAGTAAGCGGCCATCATTGCTGTCGTAGAATCGAACAAATTTATCGGTAGCTGTTGCGATTCGATCGCCTTGCGGCGAGTATTTCGCTGCTACCACGGGACCCCCGACGTGGTGAAGTGTTAGTACGTTTTTGCGAGTCGCGACGTCCCAGACGGTAGCTGTGCGGTTCCGCGATCCAATTAGGAGTCTAGTGGAGTCGGGGGAGAACTCGACTCCAAAGATCATGATGTAGTCGTCCTCCCTGTGCGTGAGGACTTTTTGGTATGTCTTTGCGTCCCACACAAACACCTCGCCAAACATTGTCCCCGCTGCGATCCATCTGCCGTCCTTCGACGCTGCGAGACACTGGACATTCCACGCTCCCATCGTTGCCATTTGGTTGCCATCTTCCACTCGCCACACTCGAGCCTCGTCTCCACCACCGCTGACGAGATACTCCCCATTCGCTGCAAATGCCAGCGCCCGTATGTCGCTGCCGCCGTTGATTTCGATGAGCGGGGAACCCTCTTGTCCAACGGTTAGCATAAATGCAACCCATTTCCCCAGTACGCACCAGTCATTGTCGAAGACGTGGTCATCAGCGACAAAAGGAATGGTGAAAGTCGACGAGCAAGCTGTGCTTCGTATTCCTTCTTCGCATTCTATACCCATTGCCCTTCATTGATATAGACCTGTCAGTGCACACGTTCATCACCTCGTGTTTTCGGAGCTTGTTCACGCGGGCCGCGTTTCCACTTCCTCCACCGCGTCACGACGACCTGCATAGGAACAATTATCTGCGAGGCCGACGATTCGTCACCCGTTCCGAGTCCGTGCTGCGGTACACTTCAACATCAGATATATCCGCTCGATGAATTCAAGACAAACCACGGGTTTCTGCGTCCAGATAGCGAATGTCCTGTTTCACAGAGCAAGACATACAGTCGATTCGTGTGCATTCGGAATTCTCACCTGGTTCACATGTGGGTTGCGAGGCCGGTACCACCCCCGCGATGTACGTATACCTCAACCCATGATTAATACGCAGTCCCACCCTGCAAAGTCGACCGTTGGACCGCTCGTATCCATCATTCCACCTCCACGTAGGTGGTGGGGCGGATAGATCTGAAGTTGAGTAAGACCTTGCTCGCAAGTGGTGTGCATGAAGGCTCTTTGAGATATGCAAATTCCCGCTTTCTCCATTGCTTGTCGTGCTGTCTCTGTTCTCTACATAGTTTTTGGCTTGTTGGCCAGTAGGCTTTTCATTCATTCTTGAAATTATATGGTGTGAATACAACACTGTACCCTTTTCGACAAGGCGGATATCCTCGCTTGTTCTGGACCATCTGCTTAGACTACATCCCAGTCGTGCACCGTTCGGTGTTGCCTATATCCAACCGGTGGGCTGATCACCTGGCAGTCATGGTAACGTTAAGAGAATCGAGCACGGTAGTTTAACATCGAGGGTTGGTTGTCGCCGTCTACAACAACACATTTTCGAATCACAGAAGTTGTCAGGGAGGAGGGATACGTAGGCTGGATTAATTGAAGTCTGACCTCCAAGCGAAAGGGACGAGTGCTACACGCTATGGGCAGCACCGCTCGAACAAGTGACCGACGACGACGTAGCATAACACCAGCACTGACAGCTTCCCCTCGACGGACTCTTCACCCTCCGGCTCTAGCTCGCGATTGGTAAGATAGAGGTGGAGAAGGTGTATACAGTCCTTGGCCTAAAACGCGCGCCCGTCAGCACCGACGGCGACGACGACGAGAGTAATGAGAACAGAGGACGTACGACGGTGAACAACCCAAGCCCCAACGAGTTTCGCCACCTATCCCCAAAAAGCAAAACCACGTCAGACCTCCCGTGAAACCAAGACAAAACCAAGAGAGAGCGCACGAAACGGGATCACACTCGGCCCAGGCGTACGTTCCTCGCCCGGCCACGCTCAGTCCCAACATACCCGCCACCCCAAGCTTCTTCAACAACCCCATCTCGCCCAGCGTCGTCCCCCGAAACACCGCCCGCGGACCAAGCACACCAAGAAGGCCCGTCCCGGTAGTTACGGCCCAACGCGTCCCGCCTCCCGCAAAGGCAGGCGCACGGCGAGGAACTTGCGCAACAGCACTGAATACTTGGACAACCAGAACAGCAACGAGCCCATCAGGGACGATATGCGAGGGATGATCAACACCCCGCCAGTCAACCTCCCAAAGGGACGTACAAATCGTGTTCTCGGTCACAGCTGCCACGTCCCCGGCGTTGTCGTCGTCCGGATCGTCGTCATTGGCGCCATCCCCGTTGTTGACTTGCTTGGACCACAGTTTGCTCGATCGCCTGGCCTCGGGAGGGGCAGGTCCGTTTTCCTCGACGATATGCGCATTCACTCGGTTCATCAAAATTGGCTCGTCATCGGCCACAGCACCCATCAAGATCCGCTGCACATCAAGTTCGCCTCTCTGTCCTTGACCACGGTCTCAGACGCCGAACCGAGCACCCATTTCGAAAACTATGGAAAAGCCCGTTTGTAGCCCTCCCGAACGATCGGAAAGATGAACAGACCGAGAATAAGAGGGGATGGTGGTCAATGCGGAATGAGAGGGAGCAACTCGTTCCCAGACTGTTCAGTTGACGAAGAAGTACCCACGCTTGGCGTAGTCCCGAACCTGTTCAAAGCGTCTCCCGCGACTGGCGAACTCGTCGGCTATGCAAGCAATAACGGAGTGACGTTGGATTTGAGAGGGAGTCTGGAGAAGATGAGAGATGGAGGGATCAGAGGAAGGTTGATGAAGTATGCCAGGACCAGTTGGAGATCGTCCGTGAGGAAATCCTGATCATGGGTGGCTCAATGTGGTGAATAGAGACGGAAAAAAGTAGCGCTCACTCCGTTCCGAGGAATTCACGGCATACGCTCCATATGCAGTGCTTAGTATATGCAACTCTGAGCGAGATGTGAGCAACGCTGTGTGATGAGATTGGATTGGTCCCGTACCAGTGCCGAGAATGACGACGACACTGTCAGGCTGACCACGCTGACGACGCCGCCGATCATGGACAACTCCTCGTTGTCGATATCCAGCCACTGGCAGTGGAGCAACTACGGATTCGAGCTCAATTCGTAGCTAGGCGGTGCCGCACTGGGGGCATTGAGAGCGCTGGAAGCGTGGGAACGTGGATTGGGAGGACTGGATCCAGCGAAGGAGACACGATTCGTGGGTGATGAGTGCATCAATACGCACGCCCAAACCGTAAAGAGGACATCACACCCACGTGCATACTGTAACCACACTCGGGGCACGCCGAATTGACGGGGGGCCCAGTGGCCGTTTTGTATTGACGATTGACCGCGCCGGACTGTTCGTTCGTTCTTTCTACGACCCGCCCCAGCTTTTGCTCGTGAAAAGACGTGCATCCAGAGCAGACGTAGTAGATGGACGTTTTGCTTTCGTTGACGATGTCAGCTGGGCAGGTGGGTGGTATAAAGAATGCAAGAGTATTACCTGGCTACTTTTTCACCTCTACGGGAGCTGCATGGATTCGCACAAAGATACGGACGTAAAAGTCGATGGACAATGATAGAAGAGGTTCAATGTAGCGCCCATATCTGATTGCAGATGTCGAAATGGTGTTCAGGACCAACCGGAGTGCCTTCACCTTGATAAGTACCAACGAATTTGCGAAGCGATATCACACTTACAGCCTCGCGAGAGTACTCCGCTTTTACAGGCATACCACCATAATTCGAGAAGCTGTAAGGAATGGGAATACGGAACACCGGACCATGGACGACGCGCTCACCATTTTTCAGAGTAATTCGTCGTTGCCAGGACCGACATGTCAGTGCACGTCACACAGAGCAGACCTATGATGGTGAAGATTGGCATCAAAGTGTTACCCCGCGAGTTGCTGACTTACCCCCACTGTTTACGACCTGCACAGCAGCATCAATGAATGGTGCGGCGGTGCCATACGGATCGAGGTCGACAACATCGACGCGAGTTTTCTGAGTGCGGTGATTATGCATCAATGCATTGACATCTCGTAAGGCAGGCCAAGGTGCGGATCGAAAGTTGGACATACCACGCGTCGTCTTCGTGAACTCTGACTTTACCCGGGTTCGACTTGACTGTCCGCTGACCGTCAGACGTCGTGATCTCTTCCTCAATTGGACCGAGTCCGTTGATCTCCACATTCCTCTTCATCGCAGCAGCCGCGGATGGTGATAAATCGTTGGAAATAACGAACCTAGAGACAGTCAGAGAACGGAGCGCCGATTGGCTTCCATGACAAACCTCACAAGAGGGATTTCTTTAGCATATCGGATAGATCGTAGTCCAGTTGCCGAGAGCGCCTCTAAGAGGTCGAATTTATGCGGGTGATACTTTGGAAAATAGCTCAGTAAGATGTGTCGAACAGGTTCTGCCAACATACCACGCGCGGCTTCGAGGTATGCTCGACCGCATCGAGGTCCATGGTCGACGCTTCCCCAGCAGCATCCGTGGAGTGAGATGTTTCCCCCTCGCCTTCAGCTGTACCACCACCCCATGAATCAGAAGCACACCGACAAACGCACGCCCCACCCTCACATTTCGGTTTCTCCCAAGTAGCCAGTTCGAGTCTCTTTGCCCGTCTCTCCTCCGCCTTTCTAAACTTGTCCGCCTTTCCTCTGTCCAACTCCTCACTCCATACGCGGATACACGCGACGCTCATGTCACGGTTGAACTCTTGGACGGGATTGTGGAACGCTTCGTCCTTGGAAGAGATGAGGATGTGTGCGTCGTTTTCGGTGTAGAGCGAGAAACCTTCGGGAACGAGGATGGGCGGTCCTTCGGGTTCTTTGGGTACCTCTGCCTTCGACGTGTCCCCCATCGCCATCGCCATCGGACGTCGCGGTATGTGTGATCCGAGGGGACGAGTTCTTCGGAGAGACAGAGCTAGGCGCAGAGGCCTGTGGAGTGCGAACACGAAGAGAGACACGGTTGTCGAAAATGAG
>JBBPSD010000857.1:0-14815 GCA_038093415.1 Xerocomellus chrysenteron | reverse complement strand
AAGAGATTGTGCTACTGGACGCGTACGTCTGTTCGGGGTACTTTGCCGCGCTCGCTCTCCGACCGGGCGAGTACAGCCCCGAGTCGCCCAACCTGCCACGACGGTACTTCGACGGCCTCGAGACGGACGAACGGGAAGAGGACGAGCTCTTCGTGATTTGGTATCGCAAGTCGTCGGCGTCGGCTGCGTCGTGGGGGCAACGATCGAATGCGCCTGCGGGTGGTTTCCAGCCTTCGCAGCCTGTGCCTGGTCTTTCAAAGGGGAGCCATAAGCTGGCCGTGTTTAGGACGAGGAGCAAGGTTGAACGGGATGCGTGGTGTTGGGCGTTGGGGTGCGAGATAGAGAAGGTCGTGAGGAATAATAGGGATAGGGAACGGAGGGTGAGGGAGGCGGGAGGATTGGTCGAGTTGTCCGATTGAAGGGCCGATGCACTCTTCTGGGCAACTCGCATAGAAGAATCTATGTATTTTGCCAGGTGAGTCGAGGAGATTCGACAGCATGCTCACATTAATGGGGTATATAGTACTTCAATAGCAATAGTATGGTTTACTCTATCACATCGTCATCGTCGTCGTCGTCCATGCTCTCCTGTCTTTGTTGTCTCCTCGCTACAATCTTTATCCGCTTTTCTAGTTCCTTGTCAACTTTGAGGTCGTCCATTGTGATCCGTTTGTTACAACCAGACGCAGGGCAGGGCTTTCCATTTCTTCCCGCCCTCTGCAGGAAATCTTGGATAGCTGCACGGGAATAGGAGTGTCCGCAAAGTTTGCTGTTGGTAGAAAGATACTCAGACACAATCGCAACGGAGAACGCATATCACGCACGACGTCATCGGATCCTCCAAAACCACGAGCGTGATGGGGCATTTATAGTCTTGAGTGACACCACCAATTTCTAGTTCGTCCTCGTCGTCGCTGGGATCGTCATCCTCTGCGGAATACTGTTAACCATGCAACGTGTTGTATTTTGCAAGACAAACCTCTTGGGACGAGATCGTTGATGGGAGGGATCGCCTCGCCGGGATTTTGTACCTCCTAAGTGCCTAATGTCAACTAGTCTCGTAAGAGGTGGTGCGGTCGACAAACATATATTCCCTGTTTGAATTCCACGTATGGATCAGCAGAAGCATACTTTTGCCGTGTGGTCTTGGTGTTGTATTCATCTACCCGTCGCTTTACTTCGGTTTCATACGTCTCGAGTACGTTTTCCTGTTGAGGGAATTATGGAACGATGGAGGGACACAAGCATGGTGGCGCACCACGACTTCTCCACGCATAAGGGCCTGGTGGAGGTTGTTCAAAGTGTCTTCATGAGAACGCATCTCTTGATCGATATCGAGGAGCTTTTTCATGATGGCGTCAACCTCATCTAGCGCCTTTGATATCGAATATTCATTAGCGACAAAACAGCGGGAGATGACAGTACCAACCTCTCCGGCCTCGCCAACCTCCATCACGTCTGCAAGCGAGATCGCGACGTCCTTGACAAGCCGAAAGGAGCCTTGATGAATTTGCTTTCGGATCATCTCCCAGTCTTGGGCTATCCCATGCAACTTTGCACCCTCTTTCTTATCCAAGGGCTGGTCGTGAAAGTTTTGGATATCGATTCTGTCGTCATCTTCGTCGTCCTCATCATTGTTATTCGCGTTTGAGGGACCAGCTACGGGTGCTTCGGTGTCACCGCGCTTAATCTTTGGTTTCTTTTCCTTCTTTACAGCCAACTTCTTGCGGACTGGCTGCACGTCCTGCTCAGAGTCCTCGTTATTGTCGACGTCGTCGGCATGTCGCTGCGAGGGGTCATCTTCCTCCTCTATGTGGTCAGACGATGGCGCTCTGTGAGCACGTCGGCGATGGGCGGCAGGCATCTCGGTGAGGAAGGGCAAGCTGGCGCGACGCGACTATAGGGGACTCTAGGGCAAGCGTCTACGCGATATAGTCTCACGGCTAGAGTAGGAACACCACAAAGTACTAGGCACTGTCATGTTGTCGTTCCTTCGCGGTCTGCCCAGGACATGTTCTCTCCTCGCCCCCGTGGCCGCCCCGTCGCGGGCGTTCAGTGCCTCGCCGTTCCTCTCCGTCACTCTCAACCAGGCAATGCGTAGAAAGAAACCCCAGAGAATCAACCCTCCAAAGTCTCCCCTCCTCGATACCTGTCCTCAGAAAAAGGGCGTCTGTACCCAAATCTTCATCATGAAACCAAAGAAACCCAACTCCGCCAAGAGAAAGGTCGCCCGTATCAAGTTGACCAACGGGAACTCGATCATGGCCTATATTCCCGGAGAAGGTCATAATTTGCAGGAACACAGCGTGGTCATGGTCCGTGGCGGTCGTACGCAGGATTTGCCTGGTGTCAGGTATGTCCGAGACTTGTGCGAGCGAGCGAGAACACCGAGGCATCCCTCCACAGGTACAAACTTGTCCGTGGAGCACTAGACTTTGGTGGTGTCGTCGGTCGCACGCAATCGAGGAGTAAATACGGAGGTACCTGCACTGATTTCTTTGTTGAGTTGAAACTCACGCTTGCATCAGTCAAGAAACCAAAAAAATAGATATAACCTGTCAACTACTCGTTTTCGTACCCTCTATCGTAATTTCTTTTTCTTTTGAAAGACTGATCAACGAATTTTTGGGGGGTCGGTAATGGAGCGCGTAGCGTTGCCTCCTCCAGTCTTGCAAGTACTCGGTGATCGTCCATTCTTGCGTCGTTGGAATCCGATTACCAAGGGATCAGGAACCCGAGGAGTAGAATTCATCGCACAACTTAACTTGGTTATTTATTGTAACACAAGAGGTGAGGGTGATTGCGTTGCCCCATCGAGTCACTATCGTGGCGACGCTTTCCATCTCGTGGAATGTGAACCGATTTCTTCTCTGACCTCTACGTTTGTGCTTACTCATTTTTGTCCAGTGGAGTACATACTGGTTGCGAGAAGGCATCCGCGAAGTCACCAATGGTTGAACGACGCAGAAGAACAGATCGTTGGGGAGACAACTTGTTGTAGAAGGACAAGACAAGGTCGGGTTCGTTGAATGGTCGATTATCTCGCCTCGTCAGTCACAGAAATTGGTTCTTGAATGTGGCTGTGCAAACAGATCACCGCGCGGGTTCAATTACTTTGGCAATGTCTTGCCACATCCTCCAACCACGTTCTTCCCGCGTCCTACGTGTTTTCCACTGAGTGCGGTGGAACTCGTCGCAAGCCACCCTGCACCCGGACACCCGTCCCGCTTACCTGGCATCGAGTTCAGTCATGAAATCTCAAAAGCGGCCATCTAGGTATCAACGTTAGCCCGAACCATGGTCTTTGGGCATTTTTCCGGAAAACGGAGGTGAATGCCAGTGGGTAGTCGAACACGAAATGCTCGATGCTAGGAAAGCGAGAGTCACTTACCGAATCTGGTGCGGGGACTCCTATCTGTCAATCGCGACGGGGCGAAAGGAAGAATGAGAACCAATTCACCTCGTACCCACGCAAAAGTTGTCGACAAGCTCAGAACCCCTCGATGCATCGCTTCAAAACCCAACGACGCCCTGGAATAAGTACATTCCCGCTGGCGTGGACAACATGGTATTCGTACCTGGTACACTGCCATACAGGGACAACGCTGTCATTAGGGCGCATGTACCTATCTGACATGACCCCACACAGCATCCACACAGGAACCACACAGCACTGGCGTGTCTTTTTAGTGGGGTATGTACCAAGCATTGACTTGAAATCCTCACCCACCTTCAAATATTGTCAAGCCACGCAGAACGGAACATTCATGAGAAGTCGTGCTTCCTCGAGTTCTTCCCTTACTTTGAAGGTAAATAATTGCTGGACCCCGTTCATAATGCTGATTTGATTGTCCATCACAGGTACTACCTCTTGCTCACGGTTCCCCGGACATTCCCAATATCGTGGGAGGAAGTGACACCAAGTTACCGTTGATGGAGAAAAAATCACCCTCAGCAAAGTTAACCTGGACGGCCGACGTTGCGGACCTCCTCGTTCTGCTGTGTTCTTTCCTCCTAACCGCAGCGTCCATCGTCCTTGTTGTCCTCGTGTTCAATACACAAGCGACTGCGAACAACTCGAATAACATCCCTGGCGAGACCTTGTCGATCCTGCAGCGGGTAATATCATCACTCTCTGTGGCCATCACGTCGGCAGTGATAATGGTGGCTGGAAAACGATACGTGCTCTTCAAACTCGCAAGAGGAGGTCTGCGTAGCAGAAAAGTCGCCGTCTATAGCAACCCTTCCATTGGGAACCTTACCAGCTACCTAGCGTTACGTGGCGCGGAGTTCCGCTTACTTGGGTTGTCGGCCGTTTGGATGTTGGCATTGGTCACGGCTTTGACCGTGAATGATAGCTGGGAGGTGGTGTCCTTTTCAAGCGAGACGGATATTTCAGTGCCCTTGGGTCCGTTAGATCTTGGCGGGCTGGGTATTTCCGTCGTGCAGAGCGGTACTCAATTTATCGCCCAGTATGGGATCTACGTTCTCATTTTCAACATCATCGTGTCACTCGTCATGCTGATCGTTGTGGTGAAACTGCGCCTCGCCAGTCATCTGGGGCCTGATTTCATCGACTCGACGCGGCTGCTCTTGAACCCGCTGAAGAAGCCAGAATTATTTAACGCGTCCCTGAAAACGACCGTGGATGCGCTTGCAGATCCGTACATGTCCGTTCGGGGGGGCAGCGAGTTTTTGCTCGCGCAGCGGGAATCGACGGGAGAGGAGGAAGTGAATCGTAATGTTTTCCCTGCGAAGACAGAACCTGTTTGAACGAACCATTGTAATACTGCAGCCGTAGGAATGTAATAGCGTCGCTCATCACCGATTCTGATCCTTTGTACAGCGCACACTGAAGGAAGTGATCTTCCGCACTTCGGACTCAAAGGGACGTCAGCACCTTCCGGTCCATCCCAACATCAATGCTCTTGATATCGAAATACAATGAAAATCCCACCAGGCCTTCTAATCATACTCTGTTCAAGGGGAATCCTACGTAGCTAGTACAAGTTATGATGAGGGAGGTCTAGACGATATTGAAATACAACGGTATATCGCCTTTCATAGCAATTCTACCAGGTCAAGGGTAAGGGAATATCACGTAGTAACTTGAGGGCGATCAGGTCTAGTAAGATACACGTCGTTCCTGAAAACCGCCCAATCATTGCTCGAAAACTGCGCCCGATCGAACGCACTGGCATATCGCGATTTGCAATCATCCCAGGTTGGTTTCCAGCTGTCCCAGGCACCTGGCGAAGGATGGGTGCGAGCATGCTCGTCGATGTACGCAGTGAGCTGTTCATCGCACGAGTCATGAAGCACGTCCGACTCCCAACTTTCCGCAACGCCCTTGCTTTTCTTTTTCCGGTTGTGGATAAACTCGATCCAAGCGGTATCGTCTTCGACAATCGTGTCATCGGTAACGGACGAAGAGTCATCGTCTTCAGGTGGCCGGAAGGGATGAATGGCTCGTTGCTGGCCTCCTCTATATTGACCGGCTGAGCCCTGGCTGCCCTGTCCTTGAGAGCGCGTCTCGCCCCTGAGACCCTGACATCTTGGAGGAGGTCCGCCTTGAGAAGGATCATCCTGCCCTTCTTCGCCAAGGTGATGCGATGAATTCGACGATGCATTGGGCTGGTGCCATTCGCCGGGCACGTTCGTCTCCATCCACCTGGTATACAAATCTGCGATAGAATCCAATGCTAACCTAGCTTCTTCGACGGTAATTGATGCATTCTGGGACAAAAAGCCAGACATCTAACCAAGGTGAATATTGTACTTGACATTTGATAATTTTTGGCCGGTGTTGAAAATAACGTAGTACGGATGAATATGGCTCTTGAGAGGGCCGAGCTCGGAAAAAGGCGGAGTGTATGTCTCGTGCCCGTAACCGTCGACATTGAGGAAACGACAAATGGCATCTCGCAGCGAGGGTGCGGGAACAACATAGTAGTTGAAAGGTTCTTTTGCATTTTCGAATCGCTGCACGAGATTCAGTGAGCATCTCAACCGACATATAAAAAAATGACCTCGCGGAGATTGCTCGTCGGACGCTCGTCTGTCAGGTATATCTTCCTCAGTTCTTCAATAATATTGACTTCAGGGACCAACATTCACTGTGCCTTGTCGAACAGAACATGCCAGTCCGATCTCACTACCAAGGAATTCAGCATGACCAGCGTCGAAGGCGCCAAACATAACGGAACATGGCATTATACCTCGTGCCGAGGTGGAATCCTCCAATTTTTATCCCCCAAGCATACTCCAATTTTGTGATCTACATGTCAATTCAGTGAATACAGATGACTTGTGTGAAACCCAGACACATGCACTGTTTGAACATTAGTGACTTGGGCTACAAGGTGACATGACTGGACAGCAGGACTCATTAAGTTTGTAATGAGACAACGACCTTCATTGGGATCGGCGCCGAGTGCCAACCCCATCGGAAAACTATGGGCAGAAGATGTGATCTTCCTACTTATTGGCGTTGTGCGGGTTTCTATGCCTTTGGCTTCGCGTCTCCCCGCCTCTGCATCATGATCTGGGGATGGTGTCTGAGGCCGTGTCTGCGGCGCGGTCTCGCCCTCATCATTCATGTTAAGATTTCTGAGGTCTTCTTCGAGAGCAGGTAGTGGATTCGTACGATACGAGTGCCATGTCTGCGAACGAGTATTAGACATTCTGATCGGGGATGACTCTGGTTGTTGGGGGAAGGTGCTCGGATTGAGCTTTTATAGCTGCCAGGTCCGCTGTGTCCACCTCGCGCGTGCCGGTCCGTTCCACCTGACCTGTCATACCGGGTCCATAGTCCACAACGACGTCGTTGCTCTCTCATGTTGAACGTGTTGAAATCCCGAAAAGGGTATCCCAGTGGACCTCGTTCGGAAGGTGATGTATACCGAATCAGTCCTTGGCTGTGGCTGTGCAACATTGTGGAACCCACCGCACGTTCAATTACTTTGCCAAATGTCCTGCATCCTCCAACCGACGCGTTCTTCCTGCGTCCTACGTGTTTTCCACAGAATACGGTGGAACTCATCGCAAGCCACCCTGCACCCGAACACCCGTCCCGCTTCCCCGGCATCGAGCTCAGTCACGAAATCTCAAAAGCGACCCCATCTAGGTATCAACGTCGACCCGAACCATGGTCTTTGGGCTTTTTTCCGGAAAAAGGAGGCGGACGGCGTAGTAAAACACGAAACGCTCGAGGCTCGAGAGTCGCTCACCGAATCTGGTGCGTGTCGTCTTGGCCAAATCCACGTTACTCGTGGGCTAATTCGCTCTGGATTGGTAGGACGACCCTGGCATGCCGCCGAACTCAGGCGGAAGAGCTTCCGGGACTTGCATACGCTCTGGTATGTTCTCTTGCGCGAACGTAACCTGCTCGCGACGCAGCGAGAGGAAGCACGGAGAATGGGTATCCAAAATCCCGAGGCGCTCTCTGCTCCGACTATGGATCGAATGGTCGGTCGTTGTCTTGACCTCATGTGTGTACTTTTTGCTTACACGCCAGTCGTGCGTTCAGTGTCGCAAGTCGATGGCACGCCTCAAGTTTGTCCTCAACGAGCGGCGGCTGCAGTATGAGAAATTATCCCAGGAGGGAGTCATGCCGCAGGAGGAGTTGTTGAAGGTTTCAGAACCTCCAAAGCCGGTTCGCCACATGACGCGGAAGGCAAGAACTGCAGCTCGACGCAAGGCGTGACGTTGCTCACTTTCATGTGCAATCACAATAGATATATTTGATACAACCGGTCTGATGCACCAGACGGATTGCTAACTGATCTGTCTACGGGCTTGCTCCCAGTCTACCATGGCCCGCGAGATCTGACAATCCTTGATAGAGGGGCTTTCGTACATCTCTATTTGTCGCCTCCCACGCCTGAGGAGGTGCTCGATTGCAGCGACATTGCGGGAGGACACCGAGGACGCCTGAGTGTGAAATGTGTAGCGAACGTAGAGGGAGAACTTGGGTTGGGCTTGCGGTGGTTTCGTTCGCACCATCCGAAGTGCACTGGGTAGAAGTATGAGCTGGAAAGGCTACGAGACAAGGACAGTACTCGCCGTCTGTACAGGGCGAGGACCTCCCTCTGCAGTCCAGATTTTCTGGAGGACATGACGTTCAATATTTGTGTTCTGAGGCCATTTGGTAGAGGTTCTCGGGTCCTGGTCCCCTCGACACCGCCGGCTATTAAGGGACCGAATTCGGACGCCGCCAACTGACTTTGCTATGGTCCGCGGACGAGTTGGAATATCTGTGCGTCCGTGGCAGCGACCCCATGCGACAGCAGCCCGCAACTTTTCTGCGAGCACCAATGTTCGTTCGGAGGCCGGGACGTCCAATCCAACCGAGTATTGCAAGGGTCTCGTTCGAAAACACGACTATGAGGGATACCTAGTCTCGCAGTTCTACCCTCGACAGTACCAGAGTGCGTTTTACGCCTTGAGAGCCTTCTACGTGCGTATACTCGTGTCGGACTACCGAAATGCTGAGGTTTTCTGTCCTAGATCGAGCTGTCCATGATAAAAGAGGCTGTTTCGCAAACAGCGCTAGGACAGGCGCGGCTTGTGTTTTGGAGAGACGCTGTGAAAGACGTCTTTGCTGTAAGTCACGCTTTGGGTGTATTTGTATTTTATTAATGCTCTCGTAGAACAAGCCTCCACGGCACCCCATTGCGCTTGGACTCTACGAAGCAACACAGAGGAGTCGCCTAGCGCCATACCACTTTCAGAGGATCATCGAAGCTAGGGTCGGTTTGTGCGCCAGACTCGGTTCTGATTTATCAAGACTGACGTTGTGTAGGAACAAGAGTTGCACGCCCAATCACATCTGACTGTGGAATCGATGACCTCGCACGCCGAGTCTACTGCCTCAACCTTCCAGTACCTCCTGCTGTCGCTGCTGAACTTGCCGTCCGAAACACTGTCCCACGCCGCGTCTCATCTCGGTGTAGCGCAGTCGCTCACTACGCTGCTGCGTGCCCTCCCGTTTCACGCGTCGAAAGGGATGATGGTCATCCCGGCTGAGATTACAGCCAAGCACGGCGTGAACCAGCAAGAGGTGCTGACCAAAGGGACTAGCAAGGGACTGGAAGACGCGGTGTTTGAGCTTGCCACGATCGCCAACGACAACCTGCTGACTGCGCGGAGCGTGTTCCGGGGGGACAAGGTGCCGGAGGAGGCGATGCCGGTGTTTGCTGCAGCCGTGAGTCGATTCCGGTGCGATGTTGCGTGTGCTGAATGTGTGCAGATTCCGGTGGGGTCGATACTGGGTCGATTGGAGGCGGTGGATTTTGACGTGTACGATAGTAGATTGCAGGTCCGGGATTGGAAGTTGGCCTGGCAAGTTTGGAGGGGTTACTATAAGAGGACTTTCTGAGTGTTATGCCGGCATTGGTGATCTGGTTGAAACTGGACTTTATTTGCGGAGCGGGTTCGGTCCGTTGCACGCTCATTCTCGTCTACAGTGAGGTATTGAGTCTGCGGGGTCCGCCAAAGATGTGCGCGAACTACTCAAAATTGGAAGTCCGATGGCTTGTAACTCTGACTGCCTGCACGGCTTGACACCAGACCACCACCCTCGCAAACAAAGTGCGCACTCCTTGCCACGTTCATCCTCCTGCTCCCCCCGTCATCAGGCCAATCCACACCCGCGGTTTCTCCCCTTGTTCTCCGTCCCCATGGAGCGTCTATGCGGTATGTTTTTCCGGCGGTGCAGTATCTACCCATCTCCTCAGTACCCCACCAGACGATATCATCCATCTCATCATCTACGAACTTAACGATCCCACCGCCCTCACACTCACCTCGAAACGCTTCCTCCGGGTCTCCAGGGATCCCTATGTCCGTGCCCATTACTTCCTCCATCGATACGGTCACATGGACGCCCTGTTTTGGGCTCTAGGCAGAGGGAGGGTTCTCAATGACAAAGTCATCGACGTGCGTTCTTTTCCGCCTTTTCACTTCGATTCCATGTCCCACGCTGAGTGTATGCGCCCCTCAGATCCTGGTATCGAGTGGCGCCTATGTATCTCGCTACATCATACAGGTCGCCATTCACCACTACTTCCGCTCTGCAAGTCACTTCATCAAGACACCATGGGTCAGGTCGATACCTCTTCCCGTGTTCACGCATTTCATGAAAATCACTTCTGCCTTGTTTGACGAACTACCACTCGGAAAGAACGAAGACGACGGTTACATTTTCCATTCTTTTCTCAAGGAGAGCAGGCTGCCCCAGGACTTGAAGAGCACAAAATGGGAAGACGTCCGCGAAATTTTGGACAAGTACAGGGTACGCGCTCTTTTTTCTGGAATCGTTTGGTTTCTGACTTGGTCCAGTTCATCCCATTCAGTATGAAGGTGTGCGGTTCCATTCCTCGTCTTTCTGTTCCCTCATGTGATGATTGCAAAGGATCCTTTGATGGCTCAGCTGCCGATTGCACTTGCCATCGAACCGAGGCTACTACCGTATGCGGAAGCCAACGGATTCCGGATGGATCCAAAGGTATCTGAGAACTTCCCGCACTTCGCCCAATTTCTCACTGGGCAAATCAGTATCGTGACTTTGTCTTCCGTAAGATGTTCGAAAAACAAGCGCTAAATGGCGGAGATCGAACTGACGATATCGTCCGCAATGTTCGGGAGCTTAAACGACTAGATCCAAGGTGGCTTTCCATTCATTCCGGACGGAACATGATATTCATACTTGAGCTGGCCAGGATGTTTTTGAGTCGTACAGTGGCGGCAGAAATATGTATGGAGGCCAAGAGTAATGAGTCGGCATATCGGGCCCTCAAAGCCCTTGATCGTTCAGGGGAGCTGTTGTTCAAGCTCGGGTAAGTTACTTTGTTCGATTCCTCGTCGTCCACTCTCTTATCATTGTCAGGCCCGTTGTTACCGAGCTGATGAAGGTGAGGTTGCGAAGCGAGACTTGGAGGTGCATATTCATAACTTCCCTTCTAGCTTTTCGTGAAATCGCGTTCGATCACATCCACGTACACCATTAATGTCCTGCGCCAACTCTACTCCGATTTCCCCAGTACTGACCCAATGGTCCGAGTTGTTATGCTATTAACCGTATGTCTGACTGACAGCACGTGGGGGCTCCCTGTTGTGCCTGAAGTCGTCACATCCTTCCACGGAAAATTGGAAGCGATCGGTCTGTTACCGTTGACGAAGGAGGACTTATTTAATATCATGATCAACCCTTTCGTGGAGAAACCTACTCTTCTGCTCGAGTATGCAAAAGACAGGATTGGAATGTGTGTGAAAGACATTAAGGACCTCGTGCAAGACGTTGCGATCAAATGCTTGGAGATCGGGAGCAAGGTAAGAACATCCTTTTGTACATTCCATCAACTCACTCCTCCTAGGGCAAGACTCTGCACAAGCTTGCAGAACCACATTCTCTTCAAGTAGCTCTTGCGGATGCTGCTGTGAGGCGATATTCGCTATCACTGGACGATCTTCCTCCAGTCGAGAACGAAAAAGCATGCGCTACCTATGAAGCAGCGCTGTGCCGAGACTTTACTAATCTGAAGATGATCCGAGCCAATTCAAGCGGGTCGTCGAATCAGACTGCTCCTCTCGCCGGTGAATCAGCAGAAACCATTGATGCCGAAATGGAAGGTCAGGACGACGACCCTCGTGAAGTTGTCATCGAGGAAACGGATGAAACGCCTGCCATGGACGATGGACCTGATTTGGTTCGCAGTCATCTATTATATACTAGCATTCTCGTGTTGAATTGTCCGCAGGGCACCATAGGACAGGATACGTTGTCTGCCATGATCCGTCAAGACGAGATGGCCCCTACTCGATCTCGTAGACGATCATACTACTACAGCATTTATGGTGCTGATGTGAACGGAAAGTTGGACTTCCCCATCGGTGAGTACCCCCTCATCTCATCAGGCGGACAGTACTAATGTATCAGCAGAGTCTTTACCAGTTGGTAGGTGGGCCAAGGAACATTACGACCCACATAGTCCTATGATGGCGGTATTCATGACCCATGCTGTAATTAACAACAATACTACGGTGCGTTCAGTGTCGATCCCTACGAGTTGCACTCTAATAGTCTGCTTCTAGCTTCTTCATCTCTATCTTTCGCCGGCTGGTGTAGGTTATACAACTACGTCGACTCATGTTCCTATCACTCTCAAACACTTCAAGCTACTCGCGCATTTAGGTCGAGCACCTGTGAGTACCGTCGTTCGTAACGTTTTGATTTTGGCATTGAGCTCTATCGATAGAATTGGTGTCTCTATCATGAAATCGAGTTTGGAGCCGAGTTCTTTTTCAGCGAAGAAGACTATCTCTCGAAACAAGTTCCTCCTTCAGATACTAAACGCTCTTGCAAATCCCGTATAAAACTCAATGATATCAAGAAGGAAACCAGTCCCCCGACCTTGTCCCGCTCAACATGCCACGTGGGGCCCTCAACCCCGCAGGCCGGCCCTTCCCCTCGAACATCTCGAAGACGACCCAGAAGGTCCGCGGCTGCGACGGTGACATCATATATCGTCCCGGATTCTGACGATGAAGCTATCGTAGAGGACGATGCGGAGAACGCGATGATGGCTCTCCTGAGCATGCAGGCGAAGAAGCGAAAGGTAGAGTCGAACCTTCAACGGTGGATCAAACACTTGTCTGCCCTTCTTGTGGATGAACAGCGGAAGGTAACATATTCACTCTTGAGATTCTAGTCGGTGCCCTGACCGCGGTCATGTAGTACAAAGAGAGACGGAGACGACAGGACAGGAGTACGGATAATAAACGGCGAGTTATGAAGGTGAGAGATATCCTCACTGGTATGCGTTGGGGACCTGACCATTTCCTGCAGACGGAGTTCCACAAGTCACTCATCATCCACCTCCGTACCTTGCGTAAAGTCGACCTTGACAAGCGTAAGCAACTTTACGGCTCTGACGTTGCGGAGGAAGATTACAGTGACGATGACGACGACGACGAGTATCAAAACGTGCGCGTCTCAAAGCGGCGTCGCATAACCGCCTGAGACTAACGGACACGTGAAGTAGAAGCATGTTCATACATACGCAACTATAACTGTACACTTTCATTGCCATAATTTCCTTTGCTAGATTCATCCTAATAAATGTTATCGTTGTGCAGATCATAGATATTGCTGCAATGAAGTAAGATTAGGTGCGCTCTAGCAGCTGCTAGTGGTTGCTGCTGGTTAGTCAGGCCTTCAGGCCGCTTTAGGAACCTGGACAAGCAGTGGTAGTGCCGTACAATCCTTGGCGTTGGCCCTTGCCTTAGGCCCATCGCCGCATCGGATCCCTGTGTTCAACTTACCGTTAAGTACACATGCTTGCTTCAGGTTCTGACTAGAGGTCTTTCTATATTCCACAGACGTCGCTGACACGCTATCACTCTGCGGTAATTCTCCCAGGTGCGTTGTTTGTGACGTATTGGAGCTGATCAGCGCTAATAATTGTCAATGCTGACTATGAGTTTTTTTTTTGTCATGGTATCCCCTCCCTCCGCTCACTCAGCATGAATAGGAGCGACCCTGCCCAATCTTTGTTAGGGAAGAAGTTCACCGCGGCCAAGTCAGGCTGGTTTGCCGATGCCGCAGACCTTTTGTCATGTCATGTTCTTTCTCCTAACCATTGACACGGCATCCATCGTCCTTGTCGTCCTCATATTCTATGTACAAGCGACCTTCGAATGGGATCCCGTGTCCAGCGGGGCTTTGTCGATCCTTCGACGGGCGATCTCAACCCTTTCGGTCACCATCACGTCGGCCGTAATTGTGGTGGCCGGAAAGCGCTATGTACTCTTCAAACTCGCGAGAGTCCGCAGCCGCAGAGTCGCCGTTTACAGTTATACGTCCATCGGTAACCTTGCCCATTACTTGGCGTCGCATGGATTCGAGCTGCCCTTGTCGGCCGTCTGGGCACTGGGATTGGCGACCGGGTTGACCGTTAACGACGCGTGGGCGATGGTGCCCGATGTACGCCTGTAGAAGTCCCTTTTGGTCCGTTCGACGCCCCGACGGCCCCAGGATCACTCCTCGCCCTGGCATCTGGACTGTGAAGCTACGTCATGGCGTCGGTTTATTCGGGTGGCTGGTCTCGTCGGGTTCATCAAGACCATGGATGGCATGCAGCTGGCTTCAGGGGGTCCAACGGGGGTCTTCTTTTACCCTCCTCTCACTAGCTACATACTCAACAGTGATCTTTTCTTATTCACACCGCTGAATGGCTTCAACGTTTCCGTGGAGCCGCTTTCCTCCATCCCACCCACCGCCCAGAACCTCACCTGCGTTAGTAGCTCAGGTTTTAGTTTCAGTACTGGCAAGCTGTGGTATGAAGGGGGTGACAACTAGACGCTGTCAATTATCGCCACCCTAGATTCGCAATCCTTGTATCGCTTTAACGCGACCGCGATCGCCTCGGTGGCACATTGAGATCCACAAGCAACGCCACCGAATTCGCGCCAAGCGGGAAACCCTGGCCAAACGTGATGTCAAACGATGGCTGGGCCCAAGATACCGCCAGCTGGTCTGTAACGCCACGTATCCCGCAACGGGCAGGTGCACCGGCGGATCCTCTCTCCTCGACTTTACTCAAAGTCGAGTATTACGCTGTCAGGGACTTTGGCACCGATTCGCCAACGGCAGCAAGAATCTACTGGAGTACGGCGTTGGGTATCACCTACAGATTTGCGATGTTGGCGGCTTTTGGCAGCGTCATGCCAAACGTGTCCGTCACGCGCAACGATGTCTTGCGGTTTACACCGCGCTACGGGGTCTACGGCGTATTTCATGAATTCCACCCGCCTG
>JBBPSD010000856.1:0-14819 GCA_038093415.1 Xerocomellus chrysenteron | reverse complement strand
CACGACTTTTATAATGTCATTGTGGAGTGGTTTGAGGAGACCTCCACTGAGGATGAGTGTAAGTTCATTGCTGAGCTCTTGCTGTGGTGGAACAGGCAAGTCACAGACCCTACTTGCATGATAATCAATGTTCACTGATGTTTGCAGAACAATATTCGGCCCCACTTTCGCATTCGCGCTCGAGCCTGATTGCACAGCCAACAAGTCTGTTGCGATGTCGATGAAGAAGCGCTGGATCTCCACTAATGGCCCAATTGTTTAAAATATCTCAATATACATTCTACAGTAGCAAGTCGAGTAGTGGCATATATTGTTGGACAAGGCGAAGAAA
The DNA here is from genome assembly GCA_038093415.1 of Xerocomellus chrysenteron. Lineage (NCBI taxonomy): Eukaryota > Fungi > Basidiomycota > Agaricomycetes > Boletales > Boletaceae > Xerocomellus > Xerocomellus chrysenteron. The sequence goes on along the minus strand of JBBPSD010000856.1, from coordinate 14,488 downwards.
TATATCATGATATGCATGCAGATAAACGTACCTCGTGTGCAGTGGTTTGGCCGATGAACCCAGTACCTCCCTCAGGCGTAGTAATTCCTTCTGTGTTAGACCGAGACCTTTGATATGGGAATGGGAACGATGCGAGATGGACAGGCGGTGGAGGTTGCTGAGAGGGTGGGCGTTGTGCGCGATGGGCGTCAACTTCAACTACAGTATGTCTTATTGATATGGAGTCAACATAGAAAAATAGAACGTCACAGGAATAATGAATTAGAAAGATGGAAAAGAAAACCGATGAAGAAGGGAGGAGCGAGCAAATGAAGAACTATACATGATATTCGAATGTAAATGCATGGGGGAGAAGAGGGGGTCTGCCAAAGTGATCGAAAAATGTCTGAATGTAATATAACGCAGCCCGAGACATCACCTCGTATGCCTCAATGTCCTTTCGATCCTTCGTGACACGCATCGCGGTGGCAAATGCAGAAGATGAGGGATCAGTGTCAGGCCAAGCAGCAAGAAGAAAACAGAAGCTACGTAGGACTTGCACATTGTCGATGAAGGCGTCGGTGAGGCACAAGTCTCCTGGCTTCGTCGGGAGTGGCTCCTTCCACATCACGAGCCCTGCACTGCCCGGGAAAACGCAATAGAGAAGGGACACCTTCTCGACGCGATGGTTGGCCCAGAGGTGGGGAAAGATGTCACAGTCATCTGATCTAGAGATTTATGGCAGAGGGTTTCGACACCATGCTGAAGTTCATCTACTAATCCTGCCTCGCAGAGTATCATTGCCAACTACATATGATTTATATTAATAAATGAGTTTGTGCATCTGTTCTCTCAGAAATGTGTGATCGCTCGACATCAATGATTTTGGGTGAGGCTGGCAGGGTAGCTAAATATTGTCTACTTGGGCCACACCTGTAAATATGATATTTCGTCGCAGGCAAACGAAACCCTGTGGTGTTGGCGATGATAACTATTAAATATTCATCCGTTCACATGAATATCACAATTTGCAAACCTGTCAATTCTTCTCGTGCATACATGTCTGGTCCTTTTTTCCCTATCCTGGCACCCATTCAATGAAGACACTTAGGTGACGATAATGCCAATTGCTAAACACGAGTGAACACATTCTCTGTAAAAGCATGCCCAACAGACATAGATGGCATTCAATACAATGATATTCCATGTGAGTGCGAGCAACCATATCAAGCATTGTCAATTAACATCCCTCAGCCCGTGTTTGACATCATGACACCCAATGTGGCATTTTGCCCGACTCTAACTGATGGACTGACCCTTACTAGAACAACGATCCTTACCATGACCTGGTTAGTTAGTTTCGACAGGTATCATCATTACTATAATGTCCCATATCTACCAGAAAGTCACTAATAGTTCAAAAACATTACCCTTACACAGCTTCACCAGTGAACCTACCCCGACAATGGCTTTCGCAACTTGCCATCTTGGAACAAGCTGATGCATCTTGGTCACGTTCGCTGTGCTGTGTGACATGTGACATTACCGACGGCCCGATGTTTATTGTTCAGCAGACCCACCATTCTAATAGCTTTCACAACTTGCCATCTTGGAATGGACTGGTGTGCCTTGGCCATGTTCGCCGCGCCGTGTGATGTATGACATTACTAACGGCCTGATGTTTATTGGCTGCCTGACCTACCATGGTAGTGGAATATCTGTGCTTGTCACGATAGCTCATTATTACTTCAAATACTCAAATTACAAGACTTAGCAAGACATTTCCAGACGTTATCTGAAATCCTGGATTCCCGTGATGCACGTCAGCAAAGACAGTACAGACAATGCGTCAAGAATGTACCTAGGTCATCCATGGCACCCAGCAAGCACCCCAGGCATCTCATCGAGCTCCTGAACCCACCGCATCGTCGAGGGCGACTCCAGAATGTAAGGACCTTCGTAGAGGTGTCTCAAAGTGAGGTGTTACTCAGTGAAAGAAATACTATTCCAAGAATGGGGAAATACAGACGACTACTGAGTTACTTATATACTACTGTACATGTGGATACGGTGAGGCATACATGAGGAATACGGATGGTATGATATCATGGTGACGAACTTTCTGGAATGTTCTATGATTAAATAGAATGTGATAGAAAGAAGAAGAAGAAAAAAAGATTCGATTCATAACATTACCCCCTTTTTAAGAGGTGAGTTCCACGATCCTTGAAGTACTAGGAATATCAAACATGTCATCGGGGTATTTCTGATACCGTTCTTGGAAGGAGAGGAACGAGGGAGAGGAAAAGAGGTTGGAGGAGTGAGTGGGAATTGAATCTCCTTCACAGATTGGGCACGTGCAGGGTGAATTGGGAAGATCTGCTGAATATCTGAGATTCATAGTTTTCTTTGGTCGCGGAGCAGTTGGATGTGATCTATGAAATTCCTTGATCGCATCTGGGGCGTTTTTAAGGTTTGACTCCGTGATCCATTCGTTTTCTTTGGAAGGGAATCCTTTCCAGTGAACAAGGTATTCAATTTTTCCTCTTCTTTCTTTGGAAGCAAGAATTTCCTCTATTTCCTGTTCTTCCACTCTATTGATAAGATCAGAAGGAGGAGGCGGAATTGTCTTTTGAGAAGGGAAGATCCCTTTGTGATAAGGATGAAGGAGACATTCATTGAACACGTTATGGATTCCTCACCATTTTGAATCCAATTTTAGGCGATAGGCAGAATTTCCCACCTTTTCTATGACTTTGAAAGGACCGTATCTTTGTCTCCTAGTTTCTTTGATGGGCGATCAGATTGGATGTTAGTTCCTTCCAAAAGGACCAAATCTCCTTTCTGATAATCAGTCACTGGTCGAGTTTTTCAGTCATAGAACCTCTTCATGTCTGAGGCTGCGTGTTCCAGAAATTCTTTTGCCAATTTGAATGTCCCTTGCATCATCTCAACAAACTCTTTTGCCAACTCGTTTCGAACATGTTTCCAATGTTCTCCCCTAATGTTTGGTTGTTGTCCATAGTTTAACATGAATGGGGAGTATCCGCTAGTGGTAGTGGAATTTTGATTATGGGCGAACTCGGCTAGAGCTAGCCATTCTACCCAGTCGTTTTGCGGATGACTGGTGTACAATCGGAGATATTGTTCTATGGTGGCATTGTACCTTTCAGTTTGTCCGTCTGTTTGTGGATGGTATGCGGTAGAGGGGTTTCCTTGTATTCGCAATAGGGTGTATAATGCATCCATAAACGATGAGACAAATTGTGGTCCTCGATCTGAAATCACTTTTTGAGGAGTGCTGTGGAGTTTGAAGATGTGGTCTTGGAATATCGTGGCTACTCCTTTTGCAGTGATATCGGTAGAGATGGGGAATACTCGGATCATTTTTGAAAAACGATCTACTATGGTAAGGATCACATTTTTTCCTTGTGATTCTGGTAGAGGTCCGATTATGTCTACCGATATGATTTCCCAGGGACACTGTGGTACAGCGTTTGGTTGTAGTGGCGTTTTAGCCGCTTTGGTTACTGATTTGGTTTTCTGACACTTGTCACATCCTTCGACATACTTTTCAATGTCTTTTCGAATGGTGGGCCAGTAGTATTTTGCCAAAATCAGGTCTCTCGTTCTCCTTATTCCTGGATGTCCTGCAAGCGGGTGGTCATGGTTTTCTTGGATCACTCTTTCTCTTGGGCTGTCATCCTTTGAAATATACAAAAGGTCTTTGTACAATAATATGCTCTCTTTGTCTTTCCATTGGCTGTTTTCTTTGGTTAAGCCTTTGGTAGTGTACTTTTCTCTTTTGTGTTGGAGTTTTCTCACTATTGACTCAACCGATTCTGAGTTACTCACTGAGGAGTCATCATGAATCAACTGTTTTTGCGTTCCAACAGAGCGAGTTGCTACAACGTTGGACGAGTCTGGTGTGAAAAGGTGATCCAGTAAAAGGATCTTTGCTTTGTTATCATCTTCTACCCCCTTTTCAAAGTCTGACCTCCAGGACAGAGGATCGGCCGGATTCATTTTTCCAGGTCGATGTACAAAGGTGAAATGGTACTCTTGTAGGAGTTGTTGCCATTGAGCTTGTCTCCTGGATAAATCCTGGGGTTTTTTGAAGTATGTAAGATTTTGACGATCGGTCAAAATCTCAAAGGGGTGAGCAGCGTCTAAAAGGTAATGACGCCATTCTTGTAGGGCGAATATGACCGCTGCCATTTCAAGATCTGCAGCGTGGTAATTTTGTTCCGCATCACTTAATGATTGTGAAATGAAGGCAATAGGATGCCAGCGATCATTTTGTTTTTGGGTGAGAACCGCTCCAAGTCCAATTCCAGATCCATCGGTCTCAACTCAGAATGGTCCATTGGGATTTGGCATCGCAAGTGCCGGTGCCATAGTGATAGCCATTTTAAGGGCTTCAAAGGCCTTTTGGCAACTTTCGTCCCACACAAACTCTTTTTTTTCCGACGTGAGGGCATTTAAAGGTCGTGCCACTTGTGCGAAATTCAGGATGAATCGTTGGTAAAAGTTAAGGAATCCTAAGAATCCTCGTAGTTGTTTTCTCATGGTAGGGACTGGCCAACTTGTAATGCCTTTCACTTTAGCGGGATCCATTTTGACTGTTTGATGTCCAACAATCAATCCGAGATATTCAGTCTCAGATTGTTCAAACTCGCATTTTGTATGCTTCAGATACAATTTGTTGTCTCGTAATATCTGTAACACTTCTGTGACTATCTTACAATGTTCTTCTAGATCCGCTGTGAAGATCATGATGTCGTCCATGTAAATTACCACTTTTCCTCGTTGATCAGATCACAAAAAAGGGAGTTCATCATGGTTTGGAATGTTGCAGGGGAATTCGTAAGCCCAAAGAACATTACTAAGGGTTCGAATAATCCGCGGTTTGTTTGGAAGGCTGCCTTTCATTCATCTCCTTCTTTCATGCGAATGTTATTGTATCCCCATCTGATGTCAAGCTTCGTGAAGTATTTGGCATTTTTCAGCTTGTCAATTAGTTCGGAGATTAGTGGTAAAGGATATCGATTTTTACGGTGATGGCATTTAATTTTCAATAATCCTGAACCGGTCGCAATTTCCCATCTTTCTTTTTGATAAAGAAGAAAGCGGAAGCAAAGGGAGATTTTGAAGGATGTATCCTTCCCGATTTGATATTCTCTTCTAGAAACGCATCAAGTTCCTTTTGTTCATCGAGCGTGAGATTGTACGTTTTGCAATCTACTACGTGATCTCCCAGTGAGAGTTCTACAGCATGATCCCACGGTCTTTTCGGGGGAAGCTCATCGAAGTTTTCTTTGTCAAAGACATCCTTGAATTCATGGTAATGATCTGCTACTACGTTCTTTAGGTATTTTTCTTTGTCTTTTTCGATGGCTAACTGTGTCGCCGTGTTTGCTCAATTGTAGGAGTCTACGTCTACTCGGAAGAGTCTCTCTTCCTCCTTGTCATGTCCTATTTCTTCCTCTTCATCTTCTACTGGGACGAGGCCGGGGAGATGATCATCAACACAGGTAAATTCAATTTTTTGCTTTTTCCAGTCGATGATCAGATTGTGTTCTTTTAGCCAATCAAATCCCAAGAAGATAGAATGAGTGGACAACTTTGTTACCGCAAGCGCGAGTCTTTCCGAGTGTTCTCCGATTACTAATTCTATTGTTACGAACTTAGAAATTAGTCCGTTACTGTTCAGAGTTCCATCGGCATTGTATACAGGAATAGAAATGGGGAGGTTATAGGTTGCAATATTGTTTTCCTGTATGAAAGACTCGTCTATGGAAGATCCGCTACATCCGGAGTCTACCAATGCTACTATAGGTAATTTTGAGCCATCAGTCATTACGATCATTCCTCTTGTTTCCAACGAATTTGTAGAGCGCTTTTGTTGTACAAATTTGGGTTTGTTTTGTAATTCTCTAATGGAGAAATGCGCTTCTTTTGGTGTCAATTGTCGGATTTTTTGTACTAGATCAGGTGTAACTTCGGCTATTTGTGTTTGGTGAACAAACGTTTTCAGGTGTTTGAGAGTTCGATTGTCAGTGGTTTTGTCTGCCATTGTCTTTATCCACTGAACCGACCATGGATCTACCATATTCATCCAATTTTGTTGGTGACTTTCTACCTTTTTATCGGGGGATGCTGCTCTCGTGGGCACTCCCTTTCCCGATGTTTGTTCTTTGTCAAGGCCTGCCACTCTCGTGGGTGCTTCCTTCAACAATGTTTCTCCTCTTTTGAGGATTTTGGTTGGACTTATGGGTTTCGAAGTTATCTCTACCCTCTTTTTGTGTTTATCGTCGTCCTCGATGTCATCGGTCTTTTCAATGCACAAAACGGAATATTTATTGTACAATGACTTAGATGATGTTACAGGAGAAGTAGACGACTGACTATCTATTCTCCTTTTGGAAAACCCTCCTCTGCCTTGGTAATGGCCACTTCAAGTTCTTCTGCCGTGGTATACTCGATTTTCTGACCACGGTATTGGAAACTTCTTACTTGGCGTGCGCGGGGTTTGAAATGGTCTTTGCAGGGCCATGGTTTTCTGCATTTGAAGCACTTGCCTTTGGCGTGTGCCTTGCTTATGTCCATTGGAACTCCTCCCTGAGCTCCGAAAGTTCCCGGTTGATTCGGGTGGACTTCTGTCTTTGGTACCGGAGGAGAGGATGTAGATGTGGTTGTTTCTGCCCTCTTTCCGAACCAGGTTTGTTTGAAGGTCGTGTGACCTCCACAATGTTTGCGATCAGCGATCTCCGCGAGAATTGCTTCTGCACAGGTCAAGGCCGTTTCCCATTTCACTAGGCTTTCCAATTCGAAGAGATCGGGGTTGCTTCTTTCGACGTATTCAACAACCTTGTTTCGCACACCATCTCAGGTGAGGCGAATAAGGAGTCGTCCTTGGACACGAGTGTCATAGCCGGCCTCCAGGGTAAGCTGCTTGAGTCTAATGAAGAAATCGCTGACTGAGTCCTTTGGGCCTTGTTTAAGGGCCATGAGTTTCCTTTTGGCTTCTCACCTGATTTCTTTAGGCAAGAAGGTTTCTCCAACCTTTTTGGCAAATTCTTCAAACGTCTGAGCGTCCGTGTCAAAATCTACTTCTTGTGCGTACAGGTCAGCAAACCTTCCTGCAGCGTTGTTGCCTCTCATGTAGCTAATAGCTATCATGATTTTTTGTTTGTCGGTGGGCATGTTTTCAAAGCCCATGAGGTAGAATAACAAAGTTCTCCACCATTGGAGGAACTTTTCCTTGTTTCCATCGTACTGTACATCTCCGGCTTTGCCATGATGGACTTTCCAATTCTCCCGGTCGAGGCGGGAGTACCGGTGGGTCACATGCTGGGCATTGTCGGGAAGTGTGTTGGTTGATTTCTCCTAAATGGAGATTGCGGCATGCGGATGGTGGGAGGTGAAATTGACGAGGGTGATGAGATTGATGATCACGGTGGCGATCGAGGTGAGGTGTATGATGGTTGTTGTACGTTTAGGGGCATGGCAGGTGGCAGTCCTGCCAAAATCTTGTTGGTGGTGTAAGCCCGTTGCCAATCAGCATAGGCAGTGATGAATTTGTCCATTGTGTGGGGTTGAGGTGCAGTGACCCTATCAGGGGCCATGACGTATGGAGCGGGCGTGTTTGTGTTACTTCTCCATGGAGAAGGTGATGATGACATGGATGGGAGATTGTGGGTTAACTCAGTCATATCGAATGTCGTCATTGCGCTTATTCTTACTAATTCAGTTACTTGAGAAGACTCCCCGAATTTTCAGACAGAATCCGGATGTAATGATTCGCGTAGCTCGAACTTCCGATGATCCTCCTAATTAGGACTTTCAAAGGCTCTGGCCGAATGCGGTGGAATGTGGAATGGAAGTACGATACAAAATGTAAACTTCGTGCCCCTTAGGTTTTGAAGGGCGTGATGTCGAGGGTGAGAGATACCGGAGTTTCTGTCTTTGCTCTTTGACAGCAATACCCAATAACGGTGGTATACCGACATGACAATAACTGTGATCACGTGAACAGTAAACGTTATCGGAACGTTTTACATGATAGCCTAATGTTCTACCAAGCCGGCCCTAGTGCACTATGGGCTATAGCAACTTTATCTGAGTTATGCTCTGGACTAGAGCTGAACGGTAATCGTTCTACGAATATTTGCCTGGTATTCTATCAGCCGCAATTATAATGCACGCAGGCGCAGCTTTCCCTTGGCTCTGGGATCCGAGCTTGCCTTTCGGTGGTTACGAAGCATATGAGAGGAAGAGTGTAATGCCCTAAGTTTGAGACGAGGTAGATAAAGAGAAACAGCGAACGAAGACCTTAAGTGAGGTCTCATCAAAGGCAGATTGTTATGAGAGTAAAGAGGAGTCGGGGAACGATGAGTTTGGCGAGTAGAATATTCTTGGAATAATGTAAGGACCTTCATAGAGGCGTCTCAAAGTGAGGTGTTACTCAGTGAAAGAAATACTATTCCAAGAATGGGGAAATACAGATGACTACTGAGTTACTTATATACTACTGTACATGTGGATATGGTGAGGCATACATGAGGAATACGGATGGTATGATATCATGGTGACGAACTTTTTGGAATGTTCTATGATTAAGTAGAATGTGATAGAAAGAAGAAGAAGAAAAGATTCGATTCATAACACAGAAGAACGAAAATGAAGAAGTCAACTCACCGAATCGTACAGCCACGTCAAGGCCAAAGCAGGCGCATCAAGCACATCGGAGATGTCACATATGAAGTCCAGATGCTGGGGAGCCTATCCCAGCAAGATACCGGCACAGCACAACACTGCAGAGGTCAAGGATACAAGATCGCGTGCACTTAGCATTACCCGAGCTGCGACTTACCATATATGGACACCGCTCGATGCAGCCCCACACCGATGCTGACTCTTCTCATCGTTCATTCGATATTAATTCTTTTCATTGTAATTAAAAGGTATTCATTCTATTTAGTTTACCTATATTCCTTTGATCTTCCCCATACTCTTTGAGGGGGAGTGTTGTTAATCCATTTTGTATGGGTTAGAACATCATTAGCTTACATAAGCAGGCCTTATTTCAGCCTCGAAGTACTGTAGTTTTTCTTTAGTGACTACACTATAGTTTTCTACAGCACTGAGGGCCAGCACCTCTGATAATGGGTCAGAGTATCTCAAGCTTGAGGCTCAGATAGAAGCAGATGTTTACGAGGCCCTTCAGCATGCTCTGAGCTCAAAATATGTAAATGCACTTTACATATTTGTTGTCTGATGTCACAACATAGATATTGCTTTGCACATAACTACTAGGGACAAATGTCGACTGCCTACTACCTGCTACTCAATCTATACCATCTTTTGGGCTTCTACATAGCAGCACATCTAATGGAAATTTGATCTTGAACAAAGCCATCCAAAGATGTCACCAAACCTCAGAAAATTGATATTTTGAAACTTCATTTTTTCTTCATCAGTCCACATAGAATATATTCCTTAGGTCTGTTGGTGTTCAGTGGTATATTTTTTATCTACTTCCAATAGGTAGTTGTGGAGATATAGTGAGGCCGAAATGGGGTGTGTTTTTGGTGTGATTTTCCCACGCAGTAAAGTTGCCTGAAAAGGACAGTAAAGACGGATAAGACACACAAGTGCGAGATGGGGCTTGAGGTTGTCTTTTTTGTCTCGTTGTGCACGGCATACATGGCTGGGCGTGGTAAGCTGTGATAAGTCTCATAAGTTTATATAAGCAGCATTCAAGTTCAAATAAGACTTTTACAAAATTCCTGATGTGTTGACAGCCCTAGGATTTAATTGGTGCACATAGTAGTGCCGCCACCGATCCTGTACAGTCGTGTACAATAAATGATACTTGACATCTTGGGTGCTGTTCCCTTATCTACATCCGGGCTACGTCATCCAGTTTTTGCATGCAATCACACTTCCGACCGGCACCATCAGAAAATCTGGGATTTGGGCTTTCCTGGTGTTCAGGTATCCAGGAGTTCCGGGAATCGACTCCTGCTGCTCAGCGGGTGCATGTTGGTGTTGAAGCGGAGTCTCAACAGTGATGGGCATGACCTCTCATTGATGCACGTGCTCAGGACCGTCGATCACTACGATGGACCACGACATCAGCATTGGGGCGTTATTCGGGGCTTTACAGTCCTGTCCAAGCCTTCAATCAATGCCAATTACCTCTGTTACTCGATTCATGTGCTGTGCCAGTTTCTTAAAGGACAATATCTTGCTTGCTCAGCCTAACACTGTCCCGATCAGCACTGCACCTCTATTCTTACCACCGAGCATCACTGACTTCCTTGCTACTTCATTTGATCTCACGAGTGACAATGTTGATGTGCTCTGGGCCAGCATGAAGCACACAGTATGGGCATTACTGACCGAAGACGAGGAAAAGGCAGCATCTGATGCGATCTTTCAAAAATTCGGGAGTCAGCTTGGCTTCAGTAAGTCCTTTCAGGTCCTCTCTTCCTCTCTTCCTCCCTTCCGACATTGCTGACTTGCTATGTAGCACCCGTATCTCTTTTTCCACCAGTAGTTGGAGTAAAGGTCGATGGAAAAGGTGGTGAGGAGGCTCGTTCCATAGGGGAAGGAGGGGATAGGTCAAACAGAAATAAGTCTGGATTGATAACGGAAGGCAAGGGCATCCGAGCGGGAGGTAGTGGTGGCATGAATGGTGGCAGCTGCTCGGGTGGTGGCGGCTGTGTGGATGGTGGTGGTTGCGTGCATGGTGGCATTACGTCCAGTATGTCCTGGAACAATGGCATACGATTGTCTCATATCAGTGGGAGGCTTAGCCCTCATACAGCAAATGACTCTTTGATTGCCTCGAGACAGTCCCGATATCCAAACCCATCACTGTCAACTTGTGGCTGCACAGATTCTTCATGAGAGGCTGCAGCACCCCGTTCACTCTCAGGGATAAAGGAAGCACCAGCCAAGGGGGGTGCAGATGTCTCGGGAGGAGGGTTACTAGAGCTGGTTGAGTGGAAGGCACAACCGCCTTCTTCGATGCAATGTGAGAGACACTTCACATGAGCGCATCGCATCGCCACAGGCTTGCGAAATGACGACCGCATGCACGGTGCTCCTTGCTTGCGTGGCACCCTTGATTTCAAGGCCCAAACATCAACAGGCCCAGGTTGTGAGGCATTCGGAACCTGGGAGACAACAGGACTACTGCTAGATCCACTTGGGATGAGATCAAGAAGGGCAGGGCTAGACAGCAGCTGAGGAAAGAACCTGAAGAATTGACATTGGGGATGCTGTTTGCCTGCATTAACGAGGTGCAGAAGGGGACAGCAGACCATGAACCCTTGCAACTGGTTTACCTGCATTGCCATTCTTGTCACTCTGGCATATCGACAACATCGCTGAGCCTCCGCAGACGGTACAGTCTATTGCGAGTCCCACAGATGTAGTCTTGATGCTGAGGGAGGACAGAGCTTGCTGCTTGGGACCACTGAGGGCTACGATCCTGTCCACTGTGGTGTTGGTTCGACTGAGCATGCTGGGCAATTTGACAGGCGGCGGTGAGATGCGTCGTGGTCGGGGGACGTCCCAGATCGCCAGCGTGCATGGTGGTGAGCACCGACCTGCTGTCGGCATTGTGACTTGCACTGGGTCGCGTGATCCACATCACGTGTGAGTGTTGAAGCTCCGACGCAACGTCCCGGAGTCTGCTCCCGGATCTCAAGGCTCCAGGAGTCCCGGAAAGTCCATTTCACGGATGCCCTCGGCACCGTCTCGTTGTCCCGTTGTCGGAGTGGGAAAACTCGGGAACTGCCGCCTTCGTCCAGATTCGAGGATTGCAATAGGAGGTTTAACTGCGACAACGCCCGCCACATTGTCGTACCTTGTTTTCATCCAGCATGAACGTCGACAACACTAGTAACTCGATGGAAGTTGACACTAATATTCCATCCGGTTCTGCACATTCTTCACTTCCAAACGCGGTTAAGCCCTACACAGACGCTGACCATCGTCGGATGGACGAAGCAGTGACTCACAATATGCATCATCTGTATCGCCTTGAGGGCAGAGATCCCAGGGAATGTCTATCATTTGGGGATATCTTATTGGCGCCGATGCTCCAAGAAGTGATTCGTCAGGACAATCGACTGGATCCTAAAAATCTTGATGGACATGTTTCAATACAACTCTTCGACAAACATCCTTCGCTAAGGACCATGATGGCGGATGCTTGGATAACTGGGTCATATCGTGATATTCGAGCACTCGGTACGCACGCTAATCATGAGTAGTGGAGTTCGTCTTTCGCTCAAGCTCCTCGTCACCCGTAGACTTCCTTCAGGCTCCTGTGTCAGCGTCGGCCCTGCTGGGTAGGTTCCTCTTCGTACATGTCTTAGTTTGTCCTTACACGAAATGGACAGACCCAATCTCGGAATCCCAGTTGAACACGTTGAGGAACGGGTTCACTTCCGCTTATCAAGGTTGTGCCGTCGAGGCGTTCCTTAGGTATCTCAAGCGAAATAACGAGACATTTCACGGGAAAGAGACGCATTACGGCAGGTTTTGCTCCATAGTCCAGAGCTCCGGCACCGGAAAGACGCGTTTAATGTTGGAGGCAAGTTTTCATCGTTGTATCTAACAATTGAGTTTGACGTGCACTCTGCCGTACAGCTTGTCACAGAGGGTGTTTGCGTATTATACATGAACATCCGATCCCCAATCGACAACACGGGATATCCAGGTCGTGACAGTATACCCGCACAGATGCTCACCGACCATTGTCCCACGGAAGACGAGTATCATATCCGGTGCTTCGCGTTTTTCGCAGCCATCTTCAAAGTCCTTCGCACATCTTTGGAGCAGAATCAGCCCAATTGGTACAAAGACATGTGCGACCTCCAGAGTCATGCGCGTCGCTCGTTTTTTGCCGATCTGGTGAAGGAGTATGCCAGTGCGAGTACAATGGATGTACGATATTTCGTTGCCATATTCACATATTTACAGGTCGAAAAAACAATTTCTACTACTCCGTCCATAGGAAGCAGGGTCATGAACGAGTACTATAAGAAGATGGTTACTAGTGAGAACTTCCCGCAGGCCAACGCAAACGAACCCACGGTAGTGATTGCTATCGACGAAGCTCATGTATTGCATGAAAAGCATGACTCGGAACCATTTTCTCGAGCAGCTGTGTTACTCCGTACTATCCAAGAATATTCACAGGGCGACGAAAATCAAGTTTGGGTAGTGTTTGGTTCGACAACGTCGAAGGTTGCTCACTTTACATCTCCTCAAGCTCTATGTACGTGACGTTATGATAGTTCAATGTCTTACGAATTACAATGATCTTAGTTCCCTCGGCAAGGGTCGCTGTTCGCGGACAACTACTTTTCCCGCCATTTACACAGCTTGGATGGGATCAAAATGCTCCAGCGCTCGCGCGGGTTCAGCCAGATGAAGTTGCAAAGGCAGGGCATATCCTTCAATATGGCCGTCCATTGTGGTGCTGATTTCCGGTTTCGTACTCCTGTGCCCACTAACCGATTCACAGATGGGTCTCACTGAAGCCGGGTGGACTCCAACACCTCCTCCACCTCGCCAGACAGAAGTTGTGTGGAACGACGGAGTTCGAGCCTTCTAACGCACATCAGGCATTCGCAGTACTTGCTCAAAGATTCGGTCTCGACATTACTTTTGGTCACCACAATGCGGTCCGTTTCGTGGAGACTTCGGTAGCAAGTCATCTCCGTGTGTGTATCAAGACCACCGAGGATCGACTCTGGAGTTACACCACTTACCCTTCTGAGCCCATTCTATCATGTGCTGCCGCCTCTTTGCTGTACGAAACAAGCAATGCGGATAAAGGTTTTTCCGCAAGCAATCTGGTCGCGACTATGGTCCGCCTAGACCGTATGGTCAACGAGGGGCTGGTTGACACCGGTCAGATTGGGGAGCTAGTCAGCCGTTTTCTCTGGCTCCTCGCGAAGGATTTTTTTGTTCGCAAGGTTGATGTCAAAAACGCTGGGAACTCACAATATGAGCAAGTACTTCAGGACTGTCAAATGGTCCCAGTTGTTGGCTTCCTCGAGTTCGTTTTCGGGTCAAGAATCTGGAAATTGGCACCGGAAGCTCGGGAGATATTTCAAAATGCCTGTATCAATTTCTCTCACTGGGTTTCGATGGATTTTGACATCAGACAAATGACGGAGGGTCTGGAACAACTGGCGTGAGTCACATGCTCAATTTCTTCCTTAACCTAATATTGACCCCACGCATAGCATCGGCGATTGGACGTTGTCCCACTGGGCGCGAACAAGCGCCGTCCAATGCTGTCACGGCCAGCCTAAGATCGACAAGGTTATCCCAATATACTTCAAACCTCAAAAGGATGGCGAGAAAGGTACCATGTCGCAAATCCTTATTTCGGACAAGGCTAGAACCAGACCATCGGGATCTGAACTGAACTTCATCCAGCGAGACCATAAGAGCATTGCTCCCGGCTACCGTGGTG
>JBBPSD010000855.1:0-14830 GCA_038093415.1 Xerocomellus chrysenteron | reverse complement strand
CGACCTGTGTCCGAAATTCAATTCGTTGTCCCCATCACAGATAGGAGCTCTGAACGCCGAGCAACAAGCTGCCAATATCTCTACATTACTTTTTCCGGACTGATATGCTGATGTCATGTTAATTGGAGCGTTCATTTGGAGGAAGTGACTTCATGAACTGTAGTTTGGGTGTAGACTAACTAATTTCTTCTGAATGTCTCGATCGCCCCGAATGATATCAGGGTACGTTGGGGAGAGATTGATCTTGGTCATTCACGAGAGTATAACCTGGAATGTGATGTTTGTGCAAGGGGTCTCCCGAAATTCAGCTTACTTCGACTCTAAGACCTTGTTTGGGAAGAATACAATCACTGCAATCCGTCACACGAAAATGGGATGAGTCGAATCACAACAAGTAACTAAATCGGATCCTCTTGTTGAGACTGAGAAATACAAGCAGATACTCTAAGGTTCATATACCACGGGGGACAGGTATGCGCGGGTGGAAAAAGGGTAGTTGTTCTGATACATGTACTTTATACCATCGATTTCTATTGGTTTTGGTTCGTTTTGGTGTGCGAAGGAACTCGACTCCTGCGTCCCCTTTGGTATCGCGCCTTGATCGGGGTGCAAATGAACGTACTTGGACAATCATACTGTATGTGAAGTATTTGGGATTTGTGTCAGTTAACGGAGCGGATTGTGATTAGAAAGCGAACTCGCATGGTTTTTTTATGTAGGTATACTTACATTGTCAAAATAGTGCGAGGGAAGCACATTGCAGAGATTGTGAACGGTGACTCAAGTTGATTGACTCTGGTTGTCACAAGGTCGTAGTCTGATGAGATGACCATGGACCGACATGAAACGAGTATGCGAGGTGACAGGCTCGGACACAATTTGTTTATTGCATTAGCGGAGACTGCGATGCACCTTGCACTGTGAATGGGCCATTGCCAATTTAATTCTCGAGAGCGTGGTCCCGGTGGACACGTCACAGTTTATGTTTCTGTCGCGAGATACGGCAAAGAGTTGCTTGCTGGTATCACTGGCCGGTGGACACGTCAAGACGGTTTATGTTGACGCCGCGAGGACTGGGAACCCAACGACGTTCTGACTGTTATCGAGCCGCACGGTTCCACGTGACAGTGGCGATGAGGCGTCCGCCAGTGAAAACTTGACCACCACCACGGTGTGGACATGTGTCAAAGGGCCGAACAGACGCTCGCCAGAGACCGACCAAACGCAGACAGTCTCGTCCTCCGATCCGGTCGCGATTCTCGCTCCGTCCGGTGAGACGTTGACTGCACGCACCCAATCGTTATGTGCTACTCTGTCACTTTTGAGTAGCTCTCCGCATTCCACACCGTCACCAATCCACTACGCGTTCCACTGACGACCCACTTTTCATCTTGTGCCACTGCGATGTTGAAAACTGCATCTCCCACATCTATTGGCGTCCCCTGCCGCCCTGCCATCTTCCACTCGCCAATGTCGAATCTTCCCTTCCTCGCCGCTGCTCACGACGTGCTTCCCATCAGCGAGGAACGCCACAGAATATATGCTCAATCGACTATCGATTTCGATTGGTTTTTTTCCTTCCTTCTGGTCACTGTGACTGGAGGCAGGTTGATTTTCCCTCCGCCTTGCGTCTTGTGTCCCAGTCAGTATCATGCTTTTAAATGTCTTGCCCATGTACTCAGGAAAGATACATGGCTAGGTATCAGACCGATGTAAAGAAAGATGCGTCGTGATCATTTATCTACGGTACATCATTGTCGGCTCGTATACACGTCCTTATCGAATTAATTCACACACTCACAATCACTTCATGTCCTGGGCGCTTGGTTTCAACGTCGTTAATATTTGTGACGCGTGACCCGCAGGCCGTCAACGGCAAAAATTGTACTCGAAGCTGTTTGGAACGAGCAGCGCCGACGGATTAATTGTTTCTTGATATCCGATGCTGACTCATTCGCCAAATCCCTCCAGTGTCGTTTGGGTAGGCTAGGTCCACAAACTCTGAGCCCTGGGAACCATGATCGAGCTCGTTCTACGCTCGTCTACGACGCTGTACCCGTTGGTGACCCGGTTCATGTTTACCTCAGGCTTGTGAGTCCCCTCTGCTTTCTTGCAGCGTTTGTGAGGCCAAGTGGAAAGCCCACAACGTCATTTGCGCGTCTGACTCGTCACAGTACCGTGAGGGATGCATAACATACCATGAAACTCCAACGGAGATGATCAACTTTGAATGACTGTGCGAATAGCGGTCTGGGTTTGGTTCTTAGGCTCGTAGTGTCCCCCTGAGAAAGAATCGGAGCAAGTTCAAGTGGAAAAACGGAACATCCATATTGATTACCACCCAGTAGCAGACAACCGACCAACGTCACCGTCCAACGCCCAGATCCACCCAACCCCACTTCCTGATTCCAACCCACTCCAACTCGTACGCGGGGGCGGAGGCGGAACATACCTGCAATCGCCCCTCCTATCCCCTGCCACACCTACCCCATGCCCAGGACCATGGCGGACCTATCCGCAAACCAAACCCCGTCGTCCACGTTCGCCCCGATCGTACCCCCTACTCCGCGCACATACTCTCGTTTCCGCTCCCGACCTCGTTCTCTTTCGCGCTGCGTCCGCTCACCCCGCTCTCAAACCGCACCGCTACTCGGCTGAGGTGCCGGCACAGGCGGCGTATGCGTTCCCGTCCACCTCGCAGGGACCGTCCCGCTCACAGAAGTCACCACCGACGTCGTCGTTGCCGCACGAAAGCGGTGGGCCAGGTGCGTATTCACCTCATCCCCCTCCAACACCCACGCCTCCTCCGAGTCGTCGTGGGGGTAGATACGAAAGTCCACCCTCACCGATGCCGGGGTACTAATCCCCATTGTCTTCCCGCACGCGTTTCAGAGGCGGACGCAGGTCCTCTGCCAGAGCCGGTCCATGTGTATCATTGCTAAGTGACTGAACTAACGAACGAACGCAAGGTGTGCGCATTCTGCAGAAACGACTGTATATAAATTTATTACAAACGGTGGGCTTAGGTTTGGGCGGTTCAGAGTCATGCACGTCACAGCGTAATTCTGGCTGCAGTCAGACTGATTTTTCTCTCACGACGAAAAGAGCACAGAATGACTTCGTGTAAGCCCGCTGGCATCCTACCATTGGCATCCTACAGATACGTATATATACCCTGCACTTCGTAGGGCTACAGTTAGTCACACCCCTTGTACCCGTACGTCGTAGTCGCCCGTATAGAGCGTGGTCCAGTTCTATCGCCGCGTGTCTCAGTGTTTCCCGCCGTTGGCCACAGCAGGCTTTACACGTCGTTCAACTTCACAGTGTCAAGAAATACTTCAAATATGATTTTGTGCTCTTGAAGAAAACTAATCGTTGTTGAAAATAAGTGGTGTTGGGAGGTGACCAAGTTCGTGGTGTGGTCGGCGATACCCTGTAATCCTTCCAGCACCCCTCGCTGCGGCGCTTTGCGCCGGCGCAGCTCGGTGGTGGTAGGATTCCATTGACCAAAGGTGTAAATGTCCGGAGATACATGTAGCTAACCACACGGGTATACCCACAGGTGAGGCCTTGAGGGCGAGCAACCATGTGCTCGTGAGGCGGGCAACAGCAGCAGGGGACGAGGGCAAACGTTCGCATGAGAACGACTCGGAATGGAAAACGAGCGTGTGAGCACGCAGTGTCGACGTGTTTCGAAGAACAGACAGAAGAGATGCTCCGTGGTGGCCGATGATCGCCACGCCAGCTTTCGACATCTCTCGTGATACGTCCGGAAGCCCATTCTCCAGCGCCTCGTCCTGGATGAAATGCAGGCACACTCGTTCGCTGCCCTGTTGACCTGGAGCGCCACGCTGTTGTTTGTCGATAGTTAGCAGTGTCTGCAAACATGTACAAATTGTTGCCCTCGCAACTTGAATCAAGCGAATTAGAGCCCCCCCCCCCCAGAAACCCACTACTAATACCGTAGTGGGAATAAGTGTAACCGTGATGCTGTTCTGGCCGCGGCGCCGAGTCGATGTTCATTTGGTTCTCTTCTCGTGTCACCACATGAACACTCATACTAACAGATAGGCTAACTGTTCCGAAAGGATCTGACCTATTGCAATAATAACTATTGGCCAAACACCGCTCAATCGGCTGCGTCGCGACGGTGAGAGTGCGACGATTAATCATGGTGTTTCCTTGAAGCCAGCCGACCGCGGCCCAAAATTTCAGCCGAGAAGTTCTCTTGTGCGTCTCCTACATATGACAGCAAGCATGGTGCTTACTCCCACGTCCTTTCAATTATGCACCAAAGTTGGCGCTACGAACTGAGTCGAGTCGAATCAAAGTGGAAGTTGAACAAACCGAAGTTGTTCGAAGAGATAGCCCGTACACCCCAACCAATACTTGAGTGAGTTGTTTCAAAAATTGGCGACCGGTTAGTGGAATGCTGTGTAAATAAAGACTAGGCGAATCATATGTCTAGTGACGACCACAAGTCGAGGTGAGTTCGATTCGACGGCAGCACGAGATGCAGTTCCATGCCACGAGAAGGGCCGCGCTGCCGTTCGCAACTCAAACTGTTCATTTCGAAGCGTACAAGTGATGAATATAAAAGGGGGAGCCGAACGAACCCTCGCTACCCCAACGCCAATTAACCATTCATCCTCCTGTCCTCCTCGCTCAGTCTCCACTGAGCAGCAGGCATTATAATGTATACTTTTTTTATGTTCACTTTTTCATTTTTTTCAATCACCCATGCCGTGTCCATCTTTGCGCGTTCCCAAACGAGTCCTCTCCCTCTGCTCCCCAATGTTGTCGGACCCGTCACTAACCTAACAATTTCCAATCGGATGATTGCCCCAGATGGTTTTTTGCGCTCGTATGTGGTTTTTCGTTGGCTTGTTCCCTCGTATTGACCCCATATCAGGACTACACTTGCTGGAGCCACTTTCCCTGGACCGTTAATCAAGGCTTATAAAGTGTGTTCGTTTGCCACAGTTGCTGTTCATCTGACTGAAATTTAATCATAGGGAGACCCTTTTGCGATAAACGTAGTTGATGAATTGAAAGATCCAGAAATGTGGCTGAGCACCAGTGTGGTATGTACTGAGGAAGCTCGATCAGAAATCGATGTTCACACCTCTTTCAGCATTGGCATGGACTCTTTCAAAACGGTACAAACTATGTTGATGGTACATCGTTCGTCACGCAATGTCCTATCACACAGAACAACTCCTTTCTTTACCGATTTGAGGCGAACAACCAAGCGGGGACGTATTGGTATCACTCACACTATTCTACTCAAACCTGTGACGGGTTGAGAGGACCTCTCGTCATATATGATCTCGATGATCCTTACCGCCACTTGTATGACGTGGACGATGGTGAGTGGATGGCCCGAAACCATAATGCTTGTAATGAGACCGTTCCCCAGAGACAACTGTGATCACCCTCGCAGACTGGTATGCATTTGGTCGTGTTTCCGAGATCGTTCTGATCGTTTCACGATTTAAGGTATCATATTGCGTCTCCAGTGCTAAACTACATTATTGGTACCAATGCTAACTCGACCCTTATCAACGGACTTGGGCGTTACGCAGGGGGGCCCCAGTCAGAGCTCGCTGTTATTAGCGTCGAATATGGGAAGCGCTACCGCTTCCGTTTGGTTGGGATGTCCTGCGATCCAAATTTCATGTTCTCCGTCGATGGACACAACTTGACCGTCATCGAGGCTGATGGAAGATTGACAGAGCCGGTCCTGGTGGATTCGCTCCAAGTGTTTGCCGGGCAACGCTACTCCGTTATCATGAACGCCACGCAGCCAGTCGGTAACTACTGGATACGGGCCCTGGCAAACACCCCTGGTGCAAGTTTCACTGGAGGACTGAATTCTGCCATTTTACGATACAGTGGCGCGGCAAGCCAAGACCCAACGACCAACCATTCGACGTCCGTGATGCCGCTTCTGGAACAGAATCTACACGCTCTCATTAACCCAGGAGCACCCGGCATCCCCGAGTATGGGAAAGCGGACATCAACATTGTGATCTCTGCCAACAATACCGGTGGTGTATACTACATGAATGGGGTTCGGTACCGGCCGCCAACTGTACCCGTACTGTTGCAGATATTGAGCGGTGCACAACAAGCGACTGACCTGATGCCGAACGGAAGTGTGTATGTCTTGGAGCCCAACAAGGTTGTGGAGTTGACGATGAAGATTTCTGGCGGTGGCGGCCCTGTGAGCTCTCATCAATTCTCATTCTTCGTCGTCTTTATGCAATTACTAACATGTACTACTCAGCATCCTATCCACCTCCATGGGGTTCGTACATCCACAAGGAGCCATTCACACGTCTGACTTGATTTACAGCACCCTTTCGATGTTGTCCAAAGTGCAGGTGTAAATATGACCTTCAACTACAAAAACCCCGTCCGTCGAGACGTGGTCTCCGCTGGCACACAAGGGCAACAAATGGTTGTTCGATGGGTGACGGACAATTCCGGTCCGTGGTTCCTGCACTGGTATAGTCATTTATCATCTCCCTGCGTTACCCTTCTTGACGTCCCACATCTAGTCATATCGATTGGCATCTAGACGCGTGAGCATTTTTGTTCTCTCTTGTTATGAAAGCTTGCTCATGAGGTCTCCCTACATAGTGGCTTCGCTATTGTGATGGCCGAGAATCCTGCTGGAGTGCGCGATCATCTTGGCATCATTCCTGGTAAGTGCCTTTGTTAACTCCTTGGATCTATCTTATATATATCCGACCAGAATCATGGGACGACCTCTGTCCGAAATTCAATTCGTTGTCCCCATCACAGCTAGGAGCTTTAAACGCCGAGCAACAAGCTGCCAATATCTCCACATTACTTTTTCCGGACTGATATGTTAATGATGTTAATCGGAGCGTTCATTTGGAGGAAGTGACTTCATGAAATGTAGTTTGGGTGTAGACTAACTAATTTCTTCTGAATGTCTCGATCGGCCCGAATGATCTCAGGGTCCATTGGGGAGGGATTGATCTTGGTCATTCACGAGGGGATAACCGGGAATGTGATGTTTGTGGAAGGGGGTCTCCCTAAATGAGATCACGTAGGCTCTAACTTAGGCCTCGTTTGGGAAGTCCCTCTACTGAGTACAGCCGCTGTAATCCGTCACACGAAAATAAGAAGAGTCGAATCACATCAAGTAACGAAATCAAATCCTCTTGTTGAGAGACTGAGGAATACAGGTAGATACTCGCAGTTTTATATACGATGGGGGACAGTCAGTTACGCGCGGGTGGGAAAGGGTAGTTGTTGTGATATGTACATCGGTTTTGGTTCCTTTTGGTAAGCGAAGGAACTGCCTTCGCTCGATTCCTGAGTTCCCGTTGGTATCGCACCTTGATCGGGGTACAAATGAACGTACTTTGACCATCATGCTGTATGTGCAGGATTTCCCGTTCGCATGGGATTCGTGACAGTTGCCGGAGCGGATTAGAAAGTGACCTCACATGAGTTTTTTGATGTGGGTACACTTACATTGTCAAAATAACGAGAGGGAAGCACATTGCAAAATTGTGAACGGTGATTCAAGTTGATTGACTCTGGTTGTCACAAGGTCGTAGTCCAAACTCGGACCCAATTCACTCGTGCGCTGTAGTGTCCCAGTTGCATTAGCGGAGACTGCGATGCATTGTTGCTACTGTGAATGGGCCATGGCCTATTTCGAGAGCGTGCTCCCAGTGGACACGTCGTGACAGTCTATGTTGCCGTCGCAAGATACAACAAAGAGTTGCTTGCTATCACTGGCCCAGATTCAGACGAGGGAGGGATTCGAAGTTGAGTCGACTTTGATTGGGAACTCGACGAAGAGGCGGCCGTTCTGATGTCATAGACCCGAACGTGGTGTTCCAGGTGCCAATGGCGAGGAGGTGTTCACTGCCAGTGGCATTTGGCGAAAACCCGACCGCGAATACCCAGCTGTGGTGTTTGACGGGGCCTAGCAAACGACCGCCAGTGGAGACCGACCAAACGCAGACAGTTTCGCCCTCCGATCGGGTCACGATTTTTCGTCCCATCCGGCGAGACGTCGACTGCATACTACTAGCACGCCTGTGCATTACAGTTGTGTGCCTGACACTCATTCTCCACGGTCACAAAGTCAAACATCCCACGACCCACTCTTCGTCTTATAATTACACTGCGACATTGAAAACAGTACTTCCCGCATTCATTGGTATCCCCACCTCCTTGCCATCTTCCACCTACTCGCCAACTCAAATCTTCCCTTCCAGCCGCTGCTCATGATGCCTTTCCATCAGCGACGTTACGAGGAACGCTACTGAACTCGAGTGATCGTGACCATCAACCCCGACCAATATGGCGTCTCTTTGGTGAACGATACTGGAGGAGGAACTGTTTTCATTCGGTTCTGGGGTCCCCGTCCGTATCGCACTTTCCATTGTCTTGCCTGTAGCATCCTCTATCACTCTTTCTTCCTTTTTGTGATTGTTCCTGGACGATAAATCGTTTCCATTTGACTCTGACATCATCGTGCTTCCAATTGTCCCGCCGAAGTACTCACCATTTTGGACCTCGGGCATACATCGGGAATCATACTCGGCTAGGGGTGAGAAGGATACGCGGTCATTTGCCCCCGGTACGCCATTTTCACCTGCATATAGTTATCCAATCCAATCACCTCGTGTCCAGGCTGGATGCTTGTTCCCA
The DNA here is from genome assembly GCA_038093415.1 of Xerocomellus chrysenteron. Taxonomy (NCBI): domain Eukaryota; kingdom Fungi; phylum Basidiomycota; class Agaricomycetes; order Boletales; family Boletaceae; genus Xerocomellus; species Xerocomellus chrysenteron. Next base: position 6,127 of record JBBPSD010000855.1, on the reverse strand, counting down.
TCCTTGTGCGCACTTCCACCTTGACAACGTACAATGACCACTGGCAATGGCCGCTTCCGCACCCAGGGGACTCTCGTGTGGATCATCCGACGCATATCGTGAGATTTTGCTGATGGGTGTGCGATGTGTATAGCATTCAGAGTGGGATATCTCCACGAACAGCAACCATCAAGCCTTTCAACCGTAGGTAGGTCCTCCGAACTCTGCTCGTGTACACAAATGACCGATCGAGCGAGAAAGGCACACATACCTACTTGAACCTGCATGCATTCGGACCAACGTCCAGTCCTTAGTTGCCATTGTTTGCGTCTTTCAGTCCAAGCATCCAATATCCATGACCGCCGTTGTATGTGACCCGCATATACATAGTCTTGCGGGCGAAGGGTGTACTAGTAGCCTCTTTGACAGGTTGGGATCTTCACGAAAAGGGATTATCCTGACCCCCCGCCACTATCGTAGATCCGAACGGAGTCACCGGCAATGTCTGGCATGTCGCAGTGGCGACCACCAAAGGTTGTAGTCCACCCTCCGAATACGTGCATGCTCGAGCGACTCGAGCCGCGAAGTCATTGAAGACGGCTGCCTATCGTAGATGGGGAGTTCTTCGAAAGCTACTGCTTGTTGTGTTTTATCATAGAGACGATCAGTAGCGGTATCGACGAGCACACGTGGCATGTGGCAGATAGTCTGCTCGACCACCTTTTGAATCGTGGCAGTTGCGTCGACATACTGATGACAGGACTCTGCCCAAAACCAATCAAAACTCTTTGTTGCCTGCAATATTGACAGAATAGCTGACCGCGAATTTGTGCATCTGGAGATAGTTCGATCTTTGAGAACATTATCCTGAATGCTTCAAATGCTTCGCTGCGATGTCCTTGCCTTGTAATGCAGCATGCTTCCCCTCATACCCTCTATGGGATGATAGGTCGAGCTCGATGACCTGGAGAGCATGAATCGCCGAGGTCCGTTTGATGTGACATAAAAGTATCCAATCGCCTCGTCTTAGAGTCCCTCGCAATGTCGCCCAGCTTCTCTAAACGCCAGCGTGTGGCGACCATCCCCTTCTAGAATGTCGCAAATGACTTGGTAAACGAGAAATCTCGGAAGCTTGAACTGAACCGAAAGAATGACACTATCCATACTCAAACCATTACAGAGAAAATACCTTGGCTGCAGTACTCAATCCTTCTTGCGAGGAACCACGAATCAATTCCGCTTCGTCATGATTTTTGATGTCGAACGCCTCGTCTCCAATCCTTTCCAGCGTCGTAACGCATCGGTGTGTAAACTCTGATGCGGCAGGAATGAAATACTCTATCCTAATACGTGAAGCCGAAACTCACCGGCAAGCAAAGCAAAGATTAACTTGTCGCCTCTCATATCCTTGTTTACTAAGTTATTCGCATTATGGCGAAGAGACCGTGCAGCATCATATATGCGACCTTGAGCATACAGGGATTTAAATTGATGCTTCTACTGGTGCGCACAGATGGTCCGGATACTATCGGCTTCGAGTTCATACTCGGCAAGTTGGACGGGGAATGTAGCAAGCTGGTTGCGGAGTTCTTGGACGGTTCTCTCGAGAGTCGCTATTTTATCGTTCGATGAACGTGGAAGCGCAGGGCATGGTGACGACAAACGCACCGGAGTTCATTTGCTGTGTATGGAGGTCTGCACGTAGTGACGCAATGATCTCGTTGAGGCTATCCCTTTGCTTATAGAGCTCCTGAATAGTTTGTTTGAGATCCGTGATTTCGGTAAATAGACGTGAATTTCAACGAACCGTAAGCCAGAGTGGCGATGGACACACTCGCGCTCTGCTCCTTTGTACCCAATAACTTAATGATTTCGTCGAGAGTATCCTCCTTCTGATCGGTTTTTGTTGGGTCGGCGAGCTGGATGCGCAGTCCTGGGACAGTCTCCCCAAGATTTGCTGTCCTTTCTTCTGATGCTACAAGGGATTCGAAAAACGGTGATCGGGGTCCAATCGACGTGCCTGGACCATCGTCCTGAATTTGGAGGGATTGACGGGTCTCCCCGAGATCAGCTTTTCAACTGTTGTTTGCTAGATTTCCCGCCCGCAAGGGTTTCGTGACAGTCAAGGGAGCGGATTGTGATTAGAAAGCGATCTCGCATGAGTTTTTTCACGCAGATACGCATACACTGTGAAAATATCGAGAGGGGAGGATGTCACAGTTGGCCCATTTCGAGAGCGTGGTCCCGGTGAACACGTCGAAACAGATCATGTTACTGTCGCCAAATAATGTAAAGAGTTGCTTGCTATCGCTGGCCCAGGCGACTCGCGAGGGTCTGGTTCGAAAATGGGTTGACTTTGATCAGGAATTCGACGAGGAGGCGGCCGCTCTGACTGTCATACACCCGAACAGAGTCACGCGCGACACGTGGCAGTGGCGATGAGGCATCCGCGACCACGGAGTCGTCGGAACCCGAGGAGCGGCCAAACGTCGCAGACATGTCTTCTAAGTTCTGATCCGGTCGCGATTCTCGTCCCATCCAGCGACTCAAGTCGACTGCACACACCGCTCAAATTAAAACTTTGGCGTATGCTCGGAACTCGGTCGATTTTGAGTGGTTCTCCGGCAATCTCCGCATTCCTTTAATTTCCACACCATTGCCAAGCCACTACTCGCGACCTACCTTTCGGCTTTTGACACCGCAATGTCGAAAACACAACCCCCGCACCCATTGGCGTCGCCACCTCCTTGCCATCTTCTGACCGCCAACGTCAAATCTTCCCTTCGTCGCCGCCGCCTAGTGCTTCATCAGCGAGGAACGCGACTGAATAAATGTTATCTCGACCATCGATTCGATGGGTTTTGCTTCCTTTTTGTGGGCGAATGAACTATCTTCACTCGACTCTTGTGTCCCCGTTTGTATCGCACTGTCAACTCTCTTGCCTTTAGCATCTCTGATCGTCGTTGCTTTGTGGTCAGAAGGTGGGTTTTCCCCCCGACTCGACTCTTGTGTTCCTATCAGTATCACGCTCCAATTGTCCTTCTCACATACTCACTGTTCGTTGACCCGTGGCTCAACAGCCTATCGATAGCAGCGCTGATCGTCGCTTTCCTCGACATAAGGTCCATACTGAACCGCTTCTCAGGCACCCTTCTAATCTCCCGCTTCGTCATCGTGTTTAAATCCTCCGTCCGCAAAATCACCTCGACACTCCGCTGGAGACCCGCATCGTTTGGTGCACCTGCACCATAATCCGCGAGCCGCCCAGGACTCTGCACAGGCGGCATGTCAAAGTAGTTGGCCCATTCCTTTCGATTGCGAGGCGTACAACATGTCCGCGTCACTCAGTTATGACATGGGTGCCACCTGGCGTATGTTGGGAAACATGTCCGACTAGGTATCAGACCGATGAAAAGAAAGATGCGCCGGTATACAATTCACACCCATAATCACCTCATGTCCTGGGCGCTTGTTTTCAACCAAATACGCACTTGCCTACCATTCTTGCTGTCGCCATTATGACCCGCGAGTCATCAACATCGAATATTGTGCTCATGGTTGTTGGGAACGCGCAGCGCCGACGGATTTATCACGTTTCTTGATTTCCGACGCTTCATTCGCCACTGGCATATCTGGTCACGAAGTCGTGGTTTGGTGGGATGCCCGTTCCAACCCAACCGCAGTCACGGCTTGAATCTCATGTCTCAGTATGAAATGGGTTGCTCGACCGGGAGAGGAATCGTCGTACGTGACAAAACGGTCACCGGTTGCGTCATATTGACGTATTTGTCGGGAAGAAGGGGGAAAAGGGTTTCCAGGATCAGGGCCTCACTTCATCTTACTTTCTATTGCTCTTTTTTTCGTATGTCTCTACTTCGCTTCCCCGTTCGCTACTGCTCCTACTAGTACCTTTTCTCGTTCTGGCGCTAATGTTCTGTCCGTCACGGTTACTGGCGGTTTTTGTCCCATGCAGAAGCAAGGTTTACGCCGACCGTCAGTCGGCGGTTCCGAGTTGGCATTGAATTGACGCATGCATTGAGACAGTAATTTTTTTTTCTTATGAACAATCAACGAACAGTCTAGAACTTCTAGTCTCGGTTCCATCCGCTCTGACAGGCGGGGCTTGAAACCTCTACGACCAGAACAGAGGTTTTCTGCGCCGATATTTGAAACCCAGCTGTCACCAGCTGTCACCGCAACCGTGACGGCGTAAGAACTCCTCGATGTCGGAATCATTTCCAGTAATATGTATCAACTTGAAGGCGTTGTTGTGTTGCCTGAGGTGAGTCGGCCCCTGAATTATGACCCCGGCTGTTATCTCAACGTATTCGGTTTACCTCAAAGCCGTCGCTGCTCGCCTCAGGCGCGACGGGGGATTCTGTTCTATTCGTTCCTCCCAGTGGCTCGGTACATACTAGAAATAGCTGGAAGCGAGTTTGTATCGTGGGCCTTAATGATAAGTATTGAACGCAATTATTTGCACCGAGCAGCAACCGACCTGCCGGGTGAAGCGTCGGGTAAGTCTCGTAAAGTCACTGTCTGAGTCCCCTGCCGTTCTCCGCTACTTTTAAGATTTCGAAGCGCACATACTTATAAATTGGGGGCCGAACTTGAACGAACCTCGATCGCTTCCCCAACGCCAATCAACCCATTCATCCTTCTGTCCTCGCTGCTCAGTCTCCAGTGAGTAACAGGCATTAATATGATGCATGCTCTCTTGGTGTTCGCATTATCATTTTTTTCGATCACCAATGCCGCATCCATCGTTAATGCTGTGGGACCGGTCACTAACCTAACAATTTCCAATCGGATGATTGCCCCAGATGGTTTCTTGCGCTCGTATGTGGTTTTTCGATTCCTTGTTCCTTCATATTGACCCCAATCCAGGACTTCACTTGCTGGAGGCACTTTCCCTGGACCGTTAATCAAGGCTTATAAAGTGTGTTCGTTGGTAATGGTTGCCGTCCATCTGACTGTAATTCAATCAAAGGGAGACCTTTTTGCAATTAACGTGGTCAATGAATTGGAAGATTCAGAAATGTGGCTGAGCACTAGTGTGGTATGTGCCGGGAGCTCGATCAGAAAACGGCGTTCACACCTCCTCCAGCATTGGCATGGACTCTTTCAGAATGGTACAAACTACGTCGATGGTGTATCATTTGTCACGCAATGTCCTATCACACAGAACAACTCTTTCCTTCACCGATTCGAGCCGACTAACCAAACGGGGACGCATTGGTATCACTCACACTATTCGTCTCAAACTTGTGACGGGTTGAGAGGACCTCTCGTCATATATGATCCCGATGATCCCTATAACCATTTGTATGATGTGGACGATGGTGAGTAGATAGCCCGAAACCGTAAATCCTGTAATGAGACTGTTCTCCAGAGACAACTGTGATCACTCTCGCAGACTGGTATGCTTTCGGTTGTGTTTCCGAGATCGTTCTGATCGTTTCATGATTTAAGGTATCATATTGCGTCTCCAGTGTTAAACTATATCATTGGTACCAGTGCTAACTCGACCCTTATCAACGGACTTGGGCGTTATGCAGGGGGGCCCCAGTCAGAGCTCGCTGTTATTAACGTCGAATATGGGAAGCGCTACCGCTTCCGTTTGGTCGGGATGTCCTGCGATTCAAATTTCTTGTTCTCCGTCGATGGACACAACTTGACCGTCATCGAGGCTGACGGAATATTGACGGAGCCGGTCCTGGTGGATTCGCTCCAAGTGTTGGCCGGGCAACGCTACTCCGTTATCTTGAACGCCACGCAGCCAGTCGGTAACTACTGGATACGGGCCCTGGCAAACACGCCTGGTGCAACTTTCACTGGGGGACTGAATTCTGCCATTTTACGATACAGTGGCGCGGCAAGCCAAGACCCAACCACCAACCATTCGACGTCTGTGATGCCTCTTCTGGAACAGAATCTACACGCTCTCGATAATCCAGGAGCACCCGGCATCCCCGAGTATGGGCAAGCGGACATCAATATTGTGATTTCTGCCGACAATGTCGGTGGTGTATACTACATGAATGGGGTTCGGTACCGGCCGCCAACTGTACCCGTACTGTTGCAGATATTGAGCGGTGCACAACAAGCGACTGACCTGATGCCGAACGGAAGTGTGTATGTCTTGGAG
>JBBPSD010000854.1:0-14830 GCA_038093415.1 Xerocomellus chrysenteron | reverse complement strand
GATGTTCCTCCACCGTCCAACACCAATCCACATGCCCGACGAACCCACGAGATCACAGAATGAACTCCTGAGCGTCAAGCTCGAGGAGTGCAGGGATGTCGTGCGAGCTGCAATGACAGACCTACAAACGGCGGTTCGGACACATTGGGAGCGTTGAAGGGTGATGAGGACCCTAGGAACGCGTTAGAACATGTTCCAGGACACTTGGAGCAATGGGATGAGGAAGGCTCACCAGGGAGGACTCTGAACGAGCTGGACGAGCCATCTGGCGAAGCGCACGCACAGGGCAACCTCCACACCTACCTTATCTATTTGCGGCGCGGCGAGTTGTCCATCCGCCGCTTCCCACGCCACAATTATCCTCCCCCCATCTTCAACACATCCTTCTTCGACAACTTCCTCGACCTCCTGGACGTCGGTAAAGCACTCCAAACTGCCTAGGGGTCGTCTCACGACCCCTATGCATGAATTGGGACCAAAATGAGACCAATGGATGCCCTGGAAGGTATGTTATTGCTCAATCTTTTTTGAATTGCTAGAATCCGGTGGTTTCATGGCTGCAGAATTTTACGCGCTGAGTCCCCCGGTTTCTAACCTATCTAACCTTGTTCTTAGGACCCCTATGAACAATCTGCAACATGGATCTCGTCATCTGCAACATCCGTCGCCGCGCTATCGATGATTTACCCTCCACATACATATATGAGGTTCTGGACGCTGCAGAATTTTACGCGCTGAGTCCCCCGGTTTCTAACCTATCTAACCTTGTTCTTAGGACCCCTATGAACAATCTGCAACATGGATCTCGTCATCTGCAGCATCCGTCGCCGCGCTATCGATGATTTACCCTCCACATACATATATGAGGTTCTGGACGCTGCAGAATTTTACGTGCTGAGTCCCCCGTTTTCTAACCTATCTAACCTTGTTCTTAGGACCCCTATGAACAATCTGCAACATGGATCTCGTCATCTGCAACATCCGTCGCCGCGCTATCAATGCTTTGCCCTCCACATACATATATGAGGTTCTGGACGCTGCAGAATTTTACGTGCTGAGTCCCCTGGTTTCTAACCTATCTAACCTTGTTCTTAGGACCCCTATGAACAATCTGCAACATGGATCTCGTCATGTCCGTCTTCCGTCGGCGAGTGATCGTGGGTTATCTACTCTATGTTCCCATTTCACTGCCACTAACCACCATATCACCTACCTAATATTATTTATTGCTTTTAAGACTCCTAGAAAACATCTGCAACCCAGATCTCCGACTTCTAACTGCAGTGGCCACCAATGGCTGTCATGGTTGGTTCTCCAAGGTTAGCCCCACCCGCGTCTTGTTAGGTTAGGGGATCCGTTAGGGTTTTTTAGGTGTTAAGGTGATAAGTTTATCGAAGGGGGGTCCGGGGGGTACCCCCGGTTAGCGGTTAGGGTTCGTTTGAGTTGTTAGGGTTAGTTGGTCACAAAGTTTACTGACCATTTAACGATTCGCGTAGAATTTTTCATTTTTTATATAGACCACGTACAATGAAAGGTGGGTTGGATGTTGCATCACTTATCGGTGGCGTGACTGGCTGGCGTGACTGACTGCAACAATACGAGCTTGACTGACCTATGACTGACCGACCCATGACTGACGTTAGAAATGGCCACAAAATTTCGTTACAGGTACAATTAATTTTCTTTTGGAAAAATGCATGATTGATTAGTGTGCTACTGACTGGCCTGACTGACTGGTATGATTGACTGGTATGACTGACTGATATGACTGACTGATATGACTGACTGGCATGACTGACTTTCCTTATATAGCGTCGATGACTCATCGAGTCGGAGTGTTGTGTGGTTCATTTTTAGCGTCACCTGCACTACCTGCTTTTCTTCTACATGGTCGTCTTGCTGGCGTATCACGCAGGCAACGCAGCCACTCCCCGCCCTACCCTTTCTGCGTTTGTCAGCGTCCCGGTGAAAACTGCCCTGCCTGTGTGTCACACAGGCCGTGCAGAAACGTCGGCGGTCTATTCCTCACCAGCAATACTGGCGGTGAACAACGCAGTCGCTGTGATACGAGCACGCCCTGCCATGCCCCCATCAACCCTGTATTCTTTACGTGGCTACAAGGTGTGTACCCTCTGCTACGCTCGCCTGGTTCCCTCCCTAGGATCCTCCCCCCACCCTTGTCGAGCCGAACCGCGGCACGCTGGGGTGCCCTACGCTCTCCCCTCCCCTTTGGCAGCCTCCGTCCCTACTCTAACAAACTCTCCCCCCAAGTTACGCCACGCGGGGTAACTATATGTTACCCCCGCCTGTCTAGCCTATACCCTCATCGCCTTGCAGATTTTGCGCGCTTGTTGTGGCCCTCGCTTGATAACTCACGCTCGTAAGGGTTATACAGCTGTTTTATACGCTTTTATTGAAAATACGTTCCTAGGGTTATACAAGCGTTTAACGGTGGTTTTTTGTGGTCTACTGCAGCGCTGCGACTGGTGGACCCTGCAACTTAACATTGGTAGCTATGGATCGCTAACTATCGGTCCCTTGGCTGACCGTTTTGGGTGGTTACCTCTACAGGTGGTCTCTGACTAGTGATTGTTTTACGGCTATCTGTTGTCTGGAGCATGTGGTAAGCCATGAATGGTGCACTAGGAAGTTTGTAGCGACTGACTGTCTTACTAGGGGTCTTACACACTCAATACCTGACTGACCCATGGTTTTTTAAGCGGGTTTAACGCTCGCAACTCGAAAGGGCCTTACCTAATATCCTAAAATAGTAACCCAGTCGCGTGTGTTTGTCCTCCCTCCCCCTCTAAGTCGTCGTCGCGACTTGGATGGACGCCCTCCTTTTTCCTCCACCTCAGCCCACAGCGCCGTTTCACGTCGTGTTGGTTGTGTGTCTTGGAATCAACGCACTACCCGCTGACTGCTCTCTTTCCAAACGGACAACGATAACCACGCATCAACTACTCGCTTTTTAGCTCTTTACCGTTCAACCTCCCTTTCCCAACACGTTATATCAAAACGTTGTTAGGTGTGTGGACTTTTACTTGCCCTTTTTGTTTTCGACGACGAGCTGGTTCTTTGCCCCGTCCACGTTTCACGTAGACGACGCATTTTTTTATACCCCCGCCTCCTTCTCTCAGCCTTTCCCAGTCTGGTCGTCCTGCGTATACACGCCTTGCGAACCTATCCTGGTCACTTAGGCATAATGTATGCACTCACGCCAACCATCCCATCAGGGTATGCTCCAGCTAATCGGCTTGACCACATAGGTATGTTTGTGGAGAACCCGGTTGCCCTGCTCCGGTTGGCAACCAGAAGGTGGATATTTCCAGGCATATGTCGGATTTCCATGCGCTCACTCGAAACATTCGCTACAAAGGTAGCATATATGCGCTGTTCACGAGATTTTCGCTGATCAAATCAGATACTACAGTGCAAATCCAACGAAGCGGTCGTTCGGGGAAGCTACCTTGTCCCTGTGGCAACCCAAACCATGCTCGACACAATTTTCAGGATCTCTACTCTCTTTGTCGAAAGATCCCTCACCCCGATGAACCCAATACCTTTCCCGCCGATGTTGTTCGGGGGCTGCTATCATCAGGGCCAGAGGGACCTCTCAACAACACCCCTAAGCCGTTGGATCTCGTCAAAGCCCCCGACCCCTTAGCCAGTGCAGTACCTCTGGCGGAGCCCATGGTTATCGACGAAGCTTCATTCCCTGATGAACCCTTAGCGTCAACCGAGGGTTTATCCAAAGCATGTCCAGAACATGTAACCCTGGAGACGATGGATGTGGATCCCGAAGCTTCCGATTTGGGCCACTCGCATGATATGGATTCATTCCCCTCGTCCATGGACACTGTGCCGAGCTACCTGGAGGTGGATTGGACCGCTCGCGCTACATCAATAGCGTGTCAACCATCCCCCGTCCCCGACCCGTCCGTCTCCCAGAGGCTCCTCTCGTGGGGACTTCAGGTTGATCCTAGGTTCCGGCTAACCATTTGCATTTGGTGTCAATCCCCTGTGCCCTATCGCTATGCTCACGGCCACCTTCTCTCTTCTCACAAGCTGCCATCTCATGCACAGCGCTCCACCCCAACCGCCGCGGAGCTAGAAGAGATGCTTGTTAGCCTTGGTGCGGATCAGGCTTTGAGTGTATTTCCGGGGCCCATATCCCCGATACCAGGCGTTGCTATTGTTGATGCACTCAAATGCACCATTGCTGGCTGCCAGTCCCTAGTTGTATTCTCTGACCAGAGGAGGTTTAGAGAACATTGTCAGCGCGATCATCCTAACCTACACCGGAGTAAATCTTCTGTCAAGGCCCATGCCCTCGGTAAATTTTGTGGTTTGCGACAGATGGTCGAATTGACGGATGCCCCCCCTTCCTCGTTTGTGCCCCTGTTCAACAAGGTTCAAGAATATATAGAGGCTAAGCAGCTACACAAGCTTTCAGACGTCTTTCAGCCCACGGTCAACGCACGTTTGAAGGGTACCATCTTTGCTCAGGTCGGTTGGGACCAGCTTTTGGTCGGTGTTAACATCCGTGACCTTCGTGACACCGTGGTCACCCCTACGGCGGCGGACGTTGCATACCATCGCCTGACTCAAGCAGTTGAACGCTATTACGCTTCGCTCCCCCCCCTTATCTCTTCCCTTCCTATCCTTACAGCTCGTGCCGTTCTCTCCACCGGCGAGCTCGGATCCCAGCCATTTAAGCCTGTGCAGGAGAGCGCTACCCTCAAGAAATATTCACATCTTGTCGCTTTGTTTCTGGTGTTTCTTTTGCGTCACAGGGCCAACCCTATTCCAGAGTTCTCCGTACCGTTTCACCCCCTCCATATCGAACAACTCTACTCTCTGCGTGTTCTCCTTGACGCGGAGGAGCCTAGTGGGCTGCAAGAAAAGATTCATTCCACCCTCATTTCATTGTTGACACATCTGAGTCACGAGGCCACCCTAACCGATCGCAAGGACCTCCTCACTCTATTTCTGGTGGCCTATCATCTTAGGGACAACGCTGGGAACATGACCAAGGCATCCGCTCTTCCCCCAAACATCTCTGCTGTTCAGTGGTGCCTCAGGGCTACCGCTGTAGGTGAATTGTTACAAAAGGCTCATCTTCACGGCGGGGATACCTTCAAGTAGGTCCTACCCCCTTTGATGTTCCCTATCCTCATTCCAACCTCAGAGCATACGAGGAGCATGCGAAATATCTCATCACGGATGTACGGCCGAGTCTTTTCACGTACCTACGGCAGAAGCAAGCATTTTTTAGCACGTTGGCGTACTCTGAGCCTGGTCTTCCACAGTTTGTCTGGGACTCTACAATGACTGTACTCTCTGTTGACGGTTTTCCGTTGAGCGTTGATCGGCTTCGAAAGTCAGTAGATTCTGTCAGGGCAGAGATGGAGGGTTTAATCGATAAGCTCACCCTAGCCTGTGACTTCACGGACGCCATGGCATACATAGACTCTCGAACCCATCCAGCCAATCCCAACATGTGGTTCGTCGATCATCCCCGGGAGGACCTTCAAGGAACCTCTATCGTCTCTCAAGACCGAAAAGGATTGTCAACTTTTTCTAACCGGCTGTTGGATAGGCTAGCATCCGATGGCACATACTTTTTCAGCCTCCAGGGGGATCTCGTTGCTTGCAAGCGTGAGCATCTGCTTCTTCACCATACATACCTTGCTGATCTCTTTATAGCTCAGATCTGGCGGTGGCTCTCTGAACTTGATAACCTAGTGTCTGCCATGTACTACGGCCTAACGTTGACCTGGGGAGGGGGCGCCAGGGGCACTGAGTGTGACCACCTAAAACACACCATCCATGGGCCAGGGGAACGCCATGTCTTTATCCTAAACGGCTGCCTTTCGATCGTGACGACCTACGTCAAAACCCAGCATATTCAGGGCCATGGTCGACTCATTATCCGTACCCCTGCTCCTTCGATTTCGCGCCTCGTCATCTTCATTCTCAGCGTGGTGTATCCCGTGGCTTCCAAGCTTGCGTGTTTCGTCATGGATGTGTCTCTGGCTCGAAATTATTTGAGCCATCTCTTCGTACATCATGGTAACGTCCTGAACAGCGACAAATTTTCTGTGATCCTCCGTCATTATACAGACAAGTTTCTCGATTACCCCATGGGATTGAGGGAATGGCGACAAGTCATGTGTTCGATGCTTTGTTGTCTTGCTGGTACGGACTTCGGAGCTCCTGACGAAGATGACCACGACTTGGCCGCAATCCACTCGCAGTTTGGACATTCTGCCGTCGTTGCTGATGCTCACTACGGCATCCAGGGTACTAATGCACTCCCTACCATATCACACACTTCCGTGCGGTCTATGCAGCGGGTTTCTGCTCGATGGCATAAGTCTTTAGGTTGCTCGCACCCACATCTCCTGGACAACGCTGGCGACTCGAGTCTTGAGGATAAATCCCTCCGATTACTCGACTCCTTCAAGGCACCTCTCTCATCATGCGTTCAAGACGCCGCAAGGGAGGGTTTCCAGGGCTTTTATAGAACTGTTCTCCCCCATTGGACCAGCATTTTGCAGGGCTTCGCCTCGCACTTCACATCCCGTTTCGATGCAACCCCTGCAGAGTCGTCTTCTCTCAAGCCATCCCAATTGCCACCGCTCATTGTCCACCCCCTGCTTGCCTCTCGTATCAGGTTGCTATTTCCTGGTCAAGACGGCTTTTCTTTCACATCTCATCACCAAGCCGAGCTCGTACAGAGCTGCCTGACCAACGACCACGTATTGGCCATCATGCCCACTGGGAGTGGAAAGAGTCTCGCGTTTTTTGCTGCCCCGGTATTAAACCCGCACAGCTTGTTTGTAGTGGTGACACCTTTCGTTGCCCTAACAGAGGACATGGATCGCAGGTTAGCTTCGTCGCCGATTGTCGGTGGCAAATGGTCTTCCGATGTGAATCCCTTTGAGGCTCAACTGGTGATCGTTCCTGCGCACGAGGCTGCAACTGAACGTTTTTTCCAATGGGCGGAGGCTAATTCTTCCAGATTGCAGCGAATTTTCGTAGACGAAGCACATCATGTCTTCACCTCTGACTCGTACCGCCCCTGCTTCAAGCTGTTTCATCGGCTTACCCAGCTCAGAAAGCCCATCACCTTTCTCACAGCCACCATGCCTGTCCAGTCTGTTCCGGCCCTCTGTCAATCGATGATGATTGACCCAGCCCTACTCCGCTTAATTCGAGCCCCCGTTTCTCGTCCAAACATCAAATACACTGTCTTTCAAGTCCATTCGGAGCAGGTCGTGCCGAAAACCATTGACGTGTTCAACTCCCTACAGCTCAAGCAGGGAGAGCGGGGCGTGATTTACACGACCAGTATTGCTTTTACCAAAGAAATTGCGGAGCTCTTAGACATTCCCGCCTACACTAGCCGCGTTTTGCCAGACGAGGACGAGAACAAAATCGAGAAATCGAGAAGGTTCAAGGCTTGGCGTTCTGGCCTGGTGCAGTGGGTCGCGGCGACGGTTTGCTTTGCTGAAGGTGTAGATTTTCCTAGCGTTAGGTACGCCATCATCGTCGAGCCGAGGGAGATGCTCTCCTTTCTCCAAGAGTCTGGACGCCTTGGTCGTGATGGTCTTCTCTCCCATGCGTTCACTGTATGGAGCTTTGCCCCAAACCTAGGCCCTTCTGACGATCCCGACCACTGTGGAAAGCATTCCATGGCCTACTTCCTTCAAACCAACAGCTGCCGTCGCTTGGCATTCAAGCACTTTGATCCCGAGGTGCATTCCTGTGCCTCATCCATCGAAAATGTTCTATGCGATCAGTGCGAGCAGCTGTCCAAGGTGGCGGGCCCCATGTCTTTATCCAATTCTTTGATTGACCCCGCCCTTCTCAGTCGAGCAATTTATTTGTTCCCCAGTTGCTTCGGTTCGATCCTCCGTTGGTCAAGGAACCCGTGGTACCTACGCCCGCAGCCTCCTGGAACAGCCCCTCTACGTTACCCCACTTTAACCCTCCGTCTGTCGAAGCCAATGCAGATCGTATCCGCGATGCATATAACAATGGTAAGGGGGAGTTGGAAAGGCTCAGGCGGATCATCTGTTGTGTTACTGCCATTGATTGCGCAGATTGTTGGGTTCTTGGCGAATCCCATATTGGACCCCATAACCACACCCGTCCTTACCTTTTTGACTCGCTGTTGTCGAGTCTTCGCGCTAAGAGGCGAGCTGAGACTACCTTTTGGCCTTCGTGTTATCTTTGTTGGGTACCTTTTCGCGCCCCGTGTGATCATCCTGCTGTTCGCAGGGGTGACAGGCTCGCTCCTGAAGACTGTCCTAACGCTAGAATTCCATATTTGATTCCTGCTTTAGTGTCCTTGATTTATTTGTATGACGATCCATCAGACACTTCCAGGTCCTTTCTCTCATCCTTGTCCACTAAGCTGTCGTTACAACCCCCTCTTTCTTCGCAGAAACCTCTCTCTCGATTTTTGGAATGGATGGCACAGCCAGTGCTTTCTCCCGATAGCATACCAAACTTTGCGTTATTTCTCATTGCTTTTTCTGAGTGTTTTAAGCGATAGGCTAAACCCTTGTTTATCTAGTACTGCGAGGCTAAAGTTTGTGCTTCCTGGTTTGAGTGGTTGAGAACGCTTGCGTGACTGATTTTACATGACTGACCGTGGTCGTTTCATGCCTGACGGGCCCAGTCATTGCTGGCTGTTGTCACCCTGCATTGCGTCTTACATGCGTGACTGACTGTGGAGCTCAGTGCGGTCAGTCACGCTACTAGCTAACTTTTCGCAGAGCTCTGATAACGCCGCGGTCGTTTAAGAGTCATCGAATAGCAATCCCTGCATTGTCCCTCGCCAGTAACACCGGCGGTTATCGTACGGACGTGTTTATCACATGCCCTGCCCTGCCCCTATCAGCCCTGTTGTCCCAGTGCAGTTACAAGGCGCATATCCTGAGTTACCCTCCCCTTGACGAGCCGAACCCCGGCACGCCTGGGTTTCGCTCACCCCCCACGACCCCTGGGAAGGATAGTCTCGCTTACCCAGGACTTGCCTACCCTCCCGCTCAAACCTAATCCCTCAGCTACTCCACGCCGCGCGTTTTCGACGAGCAGTACCAATGATCCGGAGCTCTCCAGCAGGCGAAGCATGTCGCACAAGCTGCCCCCTGTTGCTACTCTTGGTAGCTACTATACATGTGTAGGCGTGCTATCTGCTATCTGACATGACTGACGTAAATCAAGGATTAACAACTACCGTTGCGTTACTTGCTCTATCTGAACCTTAAGATTCAATGCCTGACGTTATAGCTGTTGCGACTGACAATTACAGCTCGTTACCATTACGTAACCCTGGTTCAACGAACGCCACAACTTCCAGCTTCTTACCAACAATCTCATACGCCCCCTGGGCCCATCGCGCTGTCTCACATCGCGATTGGTTTCACTTATTTTTGCGTCCCCTAACACAGCTTCAGGCCGCTGCCAAAACGCCACCTCCACGTTTCCCACAGCGTCGTTTCACGTCGCCGTTGGTGTCCCGTATCGCTTCGACGCTTTTTATCTTCTAGCCTGCAGTCTATCCGTTGCCCACAGCGCCGTTTCACGTCGCTGTCTGCTTTTCGACGCTTCTCTATCCCATTGCAAGCCTGTTAGTCACTCCAAAACCCTCATTCTGTCCAAGCGTATTTAACATTTTTCCCTTCAAGGCCTTCATCTTAACGCTAGTCTATAATCCCAGAACTCTGTGCGTTTCGTGTTAATTACGATGACGAGCCATTGGTTTCACTCACATGAGCCACTAGGTGATTTCCCCTCCAGTGGACCAACAGCTCCCAAGGGAGCCCGGAGAAAGTACACAGCGGGCAGTCGAAGCGGCCCTCCTTTTCTCTGAGGCTCCAGCTTGTACCTGCACGTTTTCTAAGCACCTGTCTTTCTTGTAAAACACATTACTAACCAAACGTATAGAGCGTTAGCCTTTCAGCTTCGTTATGAATGGCCTTGACATGCCGCTCCAATCTACGGCAGCTGTCATCTAAGCGTTCGAAGCAGTAGGGGCATACGGTTTTGGTGGACATAGGTGTTTAAGACGAACAAGCCCCTACACCTGTTTTTAAGCCAGTTACCGTGTTCATATACCCTTTTGTATCCCCAACGAATACCCAACGTCGCCCGCTTCGCGAACAGATTTGCCACGAAGCGTCCCTAAGAAATTCTTCTCCCCACTCAACCCCTAACTCTCAACCTAAGCTGTTATTTGAAATTCAGCTATATCTCGATAACCCCCAACGTCTGTGAAAGGCCAAATAAATATAAATAGACCGTTCCTCCATCCGACAATCCCCTTTCCCCAACATTCTTCCAACCTAACCTTGCGAGCGTTACACGCTCGCAACGTCTTCCACCGTACAACCCGGTAGGCACTCTTATGCCGTAAGTCCTGTCACCAATCTTCATTTTTACCCCCCCCCCCCCCAAGTACTAACCTAACCCCTGCGTTTCACGTCGGCGACCAAGTAGGCACGCTGTAGGCACGCCCTCCCTTTGCTTGGATCCAATCCCACAGCTAAACCGGTGAGCACCCTCATGGATTCCAACCTCTCGTATTTAACCACTCTATACAGTATCACATTTCCGTCCTGTCGTACATTCGTGAGCTACAACGAGCGCATGTTACCGGCATCCTGACCATCTTTGGACCACATTTACAGATGAGTCAGCCAGTTATAGTGCTAGGTTCCCATCTGCCCTCTGGCCCGGGAACTCCATTAGCGGTCACAGAGATAGATTGCGCGGAAAAAATCGCTGCCGTTCGCTTAGCAATGCAGCCCACTGAGCAAGATCAAACATATCCCCTGGGATCTTTCAAGGGCCGTCAGCAGCGGATTAAAAACCTCCACAAGGCTTTGCACACGCATGCTGTGCCCGAACCTAGCTTGGATGATCTGAATGGCGAACAATTGGATGCTTTGCTAATAGCACTTGATGGGCTAGGTTTATACGTTACAGGAGCGGCAGGTATGTCTTTATTCACCTCGCGCGATTCTTTAACCTTGACTTTGGTAGGAACAGGGAAAACGCACCTCTTTTATCGCATTTATGAAGCCCTCGTTTACCAGCACGGATACCCCCCTGCAGTAGCTATGACAGCCAGCACGGGAATGGCGGCTTCTAGAGTTCAAGGTAACCTAACCTAACCCTTTTTGATCACCGACCTAACTTCATCAGGACAAACGCTACATTCTTGGGCAGGTTTCAGCAACCCGTTAATGTCCGTGGACAACGCTGTAGACAAGGTTAACAGGCATCAGTCAGCCCTCTACCGTTGGCTCGAGGTTAACGCCCTTCTAATTGACGAATGTAGGCTTTTTATTCCCTACCTGAGCCTCGATATATATTTGATCGTTGACAGTATCCATGATCGATGCAAGGTTCCTTGACCTCATCGATGCTGTTGCTCGTAGACTACGGGGATCAACCCGCCCCTTCGGTGGAATCCAGGTGATTCGTACATCCCTATCGTCGCCGCCCCCACGATGATGATGCTGGTCTCTTTAAGCTCATTACGTCTGGAGATTTTTTCCAGCTACCTCCATGCA
The DNA here is from genome assembly GCA_038093415.1 of Xerocomellus chrysenteron. Lineage (NCBI taxonomy): Eukaryota > Fungi > Basidiomycota > Agaricomycetes > Boletales > Boletaceae > Xerocomellus > Xerocomellus chrysenteron. Next base: position 3,236 of record JBBPSD010000854.1, on the reverse strand, counting down.
ACACTGAGGGGCAAGTATCAAAGTTCGCCTTCGAATCCCCCGCTTGGCTTGCCGCCACACAAAACTTCATCAATCTGAAGACCGTTCATCGCCAGACAGATCCAGGTATACCGCTCTACTGAGTTGTAATCTACTTTCTAACGTTGCCTTATACAGAGTTTATTCATATACTGAACGAATGTAGGGTTGGAATTCCCTCACAGGAATCAATTGGAGCTCTTCATCGACTTAGCCGTCCGCTTCATCCCCTTTTCCTCCCACATCTCAGACCTGTAGAGCTTTACGCCCTCCGACGCCTGGTGGATGTCACCAACAAACGACACTTGGATCAGCTACCTGGGCCCTTATTCCAGTTTCATGCCGTGGATAGAGCAAGCCACCCACACTCGTTGCACTACTACAGTGATATGCCGGTGGACCCCTTCATTGGCCTCAAGATCGGTGCTCAAGTGATGCTGAGGAAGAATTTGGGAAACGGGTTATTCAACGGCTCCATTGGCACTGTTTTGTCATTTCTCCCTTCAGAGGCGTTGGTTCGCTGTGGAAATGACCATGCGCAATGGGGGGACGGCTGTGTACGTCACATTGAACCCTCTCGTATTCCTTCATCCTCACCCCCATCCCCCGACGCCTACCCCCTCGTCTGCTTCAAAACCCCAATGGGAGATGAACATGTTTTTTGTCGACCGGAGGTTTTTAAAGTGGAGGATTCTCGTGGTCAGACCGTTGCCCTGCGTACACAGGTTTATAATGGATCTAACCATACCTAGAAATCCCACCTGATGAGACATCCCAGGTTCCTCTCACCTTATCATGGTCCTTGACCATGCACAAATCACAGGGACAAACGCTCGAGAAGCTTGTCGTTGACTTTAGTGGGATATTTGCCCCAGGTTCTTCACCCCTATCATTGTCGACGATCAAGCTAGCTCATTTATTTAGGGCAAGCATACGTCGCTTTGTCCAGAGCGCATTCTCTTGAGGGATTGCAGGTCGTCAACTTTAACCCTCATCGTGTAACCCTTCCCCGATTTACCCCCTGCTTCTATGCTGATTCTTACCATTTTAGATTAAAGTAGATCCCCTTGTAATAAAATGGCATCATGACGTGTTCGGTGACGGCTATTAATAGCAATAAACCCTTAATTCGAATCCGATACCATCTACTGTTTTCTCTCATGCCGCTCGTCATCAAAAGACACAAGGGCAGGTCCATGCGTGTACCTAACTGACACTCTTCTTAAAGCTTCTTGTGTAACCTCCAGTCCGTTCAATCCTCCCACCGCCAATCCATTCAGAGCCTCCTGTCCGCGTAAAATCACGTCACTGGATCGCCTTCCCCCGACGACGCTTGTCATCATCGATCCCTCACCATGCGATGCTCGCCGAAATGCCCATTCTGCCTGAAATCCATGGTTGACGCGTCACGGCATATCGATACCCACGCCGAGAGTCGTAACTTGACCCTGTTTGTTTTTGGTACGCACGCCGCTCACGCCTACTGATCACCGCTAATAGACGCTCTTAATAGATAAGGTGTATCACCTCACGGAAGACGAACAGGGTTATCAATGCCCCCTCTGTCCAACTGTCGCCTTGCCGTTGGAGCTCTATGTACATCTTCAGTCCCATTTTTCCCTCGAGGTACGCACGATCTCTAACGATAATCTTTTTCACTCACTTCCAAGTTAACTTCTTCTAGACATCTGCTGTTGACGAATCCGGTGCTTCATCGGAAACCGAAGACTCATGCGAACCACGGCCCTCCAAAAAACCCAAGGTGATGCCAGAAACTCCAGTCCCCCAACAGGATACCGCTCTTGGGTTTGTGTCACAACCCCAACGGCTGGTGCCTGCGCTCTCGTCATCTACCCCATCCAACCCTAATAAAAGGCGGAACCCCTTTCTTAAGCATACTCCTAACCAGCCCAGCGGATCTAGTCTTCCTCAAACCCAACACCGTCGCAGTGTTCAATTCGCCTCCGTTGAAGAACCAAGTACCCCAACCCCAAACCTTAACCCCCGCACGCCACCATCGACTTTAGCCTCGAATCGCCATCGACCCCAGCTACCTGACCCTCCTGGTGCCAACAAGTCTCTACGAACCAATTTAAAAGCTACTCTCTCGTCACAGTGCTCAGTCGTCTCCAGATTTCTTAACTCTCACAAAGGAACCTGCATGGCGCATACGCTCCTTGGTCGACCCCCCCTTCACCCCCACAACTCGCTCAAATCTTGTGATCTCATGCGTTGGATTGGATCCCCCGAATATACCAACTTTCGGACATCCTTTCGGACATCCAATAACTCCGGCAGGTGTGCATCTTGTGGATGCCCAAAGATCGATGGCGTGGATCATCAAGGGTCTTGGGAAGGTGCTGCTCGTCTATGCCAAGATGAGGATCTCCAAGAATGGATTCTTGGCCTCGCTTTTTACATGTGGGAGGTTACTTTGTTACGCGACAAAATTTTTGAACTCCTTGGAATCCCTGTGGATTCTTTCGGATGCGGGGAAGATGGACGGTGTGAATTTGCAGAATGGTTAGGTCATAAGAATGGCAGGGACCTCTCTTGGACAGCTTCCAACCTCTTGGATTTCTTGTTCGTCGTTGCTTCTAACACCAAAATTATTTTTGGCAAGTTTTAAAGCGTTCGGGTTAGAGTAGGCCGTTTCTTTATGCATTGTAACCGTGACTTCGCGAATGTACCCCACGATCATCGTGACTGACCAATAACTAAACCGACCAACTACCATGACTGACATCTGAATAGTTGACGGAAACCAAACGATCTTGATGTTTAGTGACACCAAAATGTATCATACAGTGACTCCAAAAACCCTTTCCATACTAACCTCAATGGTGGTGCGCGCAGCGCACCACCAAACACCGTGGGAATCGCGCTTAGCTTTGGTGGAGTTAAACATAGAAGATACTCTTGGCTACAAGATCGCCCCCTGGGTCATGTGATTTGGTTCACATGCCGCTGAGATATGGCCAATCCAAAACAGTAATACCATGGAAAGGGTTTTTTCACTTTTGCAATACAAAGGGTATTTGGACATTATTAGTACTTGGTATAGCCTTCTTTTTCTCTAAGCACTCCCTGAACCCTCCTAGGCTTGTTTTCAATCAAAGTTTGACACTTCCAACTGGTATCCTATCCCATCTCACTTGAACCCTCTCCTACAATTCAATAATCCTATTTGGAGGTTTTTCATACTCTGCAAGCCTGCT
>JBBPSD010000853.1:0-14836 GCA_038093415.1 Xerocomellus chrysenteron | reverse complement strand
CACTAGATTTGGCTTGCTGGACGATGCAGAGTTTGAACTGATGATGAATTTACATACGTACCAGCATGGAGCCACGTCCGCGACGCCGCGCTTGGGTTTCTGACGCATTTTTCTGTGTAAGTCCTCGGAATCATTGATTACAGAGTAGTAATGCAGATGGACGAACGTGTATTCGATCTGCAAACATGACGAAAAAGGAAGCCAAGTCTAAACACGGAATTGCCGCATCGATTCTTGTTACCTGGGGCCATTTATGTATATATTCCTCAAAGTAACTGTTGCAGTTCAGGCAATCTTAGACATCAAAACCCAATGCAATTATCCCATGAAACTAATATGATTCCCAGGTAACCAACCGAGTGAGATGAACTACTCTAAACCCATCCACCCTATCCGATTATCCCTCAAACGTTGATGTTGGAGCAACCGAGGTTCACAAGACCGTTCTAAATGTTCCAATTAGCGATCACTGTCTCCCGTCCATTTCGAGACAGAAAATACTTACGAAATCGTTGTTGCTGCAACACACTGTCTGCTGCGTGCAACTGGTGCCTCCCAAGGCTCCAACAACGGTGAGAGGAGAGCAGGTGATCCCAACGAGGCCGCCAACAGCAGCAGCAACCTCAACCAGGTTGCACGAACTAAGGAGGCTGTTTGCCTGGTCCAACTGTGGTAGCAACGGAAAATACGTGAATAACAATCCAAAATCCAGAAATGCGAGACAGATTTACAGTCTGCACGCTGTTGCAGCAGTACTGGTCTCCAGTGCTGCACTGGTCACGGGCCTCAAGGTGCGAGGCAGAGACAAGGAGAGCAAGGGGAAGGAGAGCGAAAACACGAGCGAACATGGTGATGAGTAAAGAGCAGTAAGTTGCTGAAGAGAACAAATGAGAGTGGACGATAGAACTGTTGGTCAACCTCGTTCTCCCCCTCTCTTTATACCTGCAGATTCAGACCCCGTCCAATGCATTACGTTCATTGCAAAAAAAAAAAAACTCAGATCACAAACATCGGGTAGCTTGTGCTGTAACATATGAGTTGCCGATTGGTAGGAATGTTACTTGGCAGGCTGGTCACCCCTTAAGCTCTGGACTCTTTGCAAAGGGCCCGGAGCCGCCGGGCCCGCTAACGGTGGACTCAACCCGGTATGTACAAATTTGCGTTGGTTGCCGACGCAGCCCTGGACGCTATACACACATTTCTCCCTGCAGGTCAAGTGACGCTCATTTTGATGAGGCGAGCCTTTGAGGAAGACCACGATGGACAGAAGAGTCCAGGGAACACGGGGATCTTCAAGTTGATCGGATTTCGAACGACTGCTTTGGCCCATCCGGCAGGATCATGGTATCATAATTACGATTGTCCAGCCTGAGGAACGCGCTGCCTGTCACGGAAAACCTGTAGTTCCGTCCAGGACGAGTGACCGATCATAGGTGAGTATTATGGTACCTACTTTTTCGAGTGACAACCCTTTTGAAGAGAGCGAGACCGTTTGATGTTTGTGGATGTGGATAGAACAGCCTGAGTTTGCTAGTTAGACCATATATTCGCAAGGCCGACAACAAAACTAGCAACTTTGCTGCTGCGGGGGAATGGCTTGTGGACTCGGAGTGCCAGTGTGGGATGTGGCAGCTGTCGCGCCGATCAAATCGATCGCGGTTGACGTTACGCACGTCAATGTCAAACTGAATGTCAGTCACTTTCTGCAGAGTATTCGTGACCTAGCTGATCTCCAATACCTTTAGGTACATGGCACGATTCGGGAACCGTCTCTTCGATAAGTGTGGCGCCGTGGCACTCTTGGCGTCTCTTTCGTCCGGAAGTCTTACGCATCCACACATGGAGCAAACGGACTGATGGGCCGGCCAGTGGGTGGTTGAGGAATTCAAACTCTTGGTACTAATCTGAAATGCAATATCATTATAACGATCGTGTACCGATGCCAGTGAGTCAAAAAGGAATGCAAACGCTCGGGAGTCCCGAGTCCCGACCCTGCCGATGTCCTTTCCGTGTCCTGTTCATGTCGGTTCCTCGAACGTCTTTCATCCAACGGTCCAGGCTAGTCCAAGCTGCACAATGGGTATAGCCTCGAATACCTATGGTACGTCATACGATCGTGTCTCACCTCCTCCAGTCACGCTTTGGCTCGGCAAGGGCTCGACCAGGACCCAAACACAGGACTTGACGAATCTTCTCCATATGCCGCAGACGAGTTTCCTCTTGTGGAGTTCTTCGAAAGTTCCCCTGAACAAGACAAGGCCGCATCGGTGCCCTTGGATGATTGGACCTCGTGGCGTTTTCATATCGCACACGACTTCCCACTTCGCGGGAGTCGGGGATACCTCAAGTTGCGCCTCGCACGACTCGCGCAATACTAAGGGTAGTATACATATTTGATAGCAGTACACATGGCGAGTACGAACAATGCAAAGCGAGAAAGCGAACGAGGATACACTAGAATCCGAGTTGGATACAAAGAATCCGTTGATCGAATGATATATGGACAGATTTCATCGTCTTGTTCAGCGCGAACGCTGTGGGGTTGTGATCCGGACGACTAGACTCGTCCACCATATGTTTATAGGGCGTTGACGTGATCTTGTTCAACGTCTCACCATCATCTACCGCCCACACCGTTCCGATCACAGAACCATCGCCGACGCAAGATGGATCACCTCGTCCGGACTCTCTTCGTCACCGACAGTCGTATGACACGCAGAGAGATACGTAAATTTGGGATTCTTCAAATCGCACCCGATGATGCGTTGGGTCGTAAAGTGGCCATTATCCAGAGCGAAAGCAGACTCGAACACCTGTTTCCGATTCGGGAGACCATGACACGCAACGCAGACCCATTGATTCTTGCCAAACTCTTCAACGAGCCTAGAAGTGCAAGATTCACTCCGTATATGCGCGTGAATGTGCCCTTGCGGGCCAAGGACAATGGCCTCATCTGGGTCCTGCACTGGCATTGCCTCGAGCCGGTTGTAGCGAGGAGAGACAATTTGGAGGGTTGTTTAGACATTGGATATTGACCGATCAGAAATCAGGATGTCCTTACGGGTACAGGTCAAGCGCCCCGAGCTGCTTATACCGAGAGGAGAGATCAACTGCAAGGTTGTCCAACGACGTCGACCGATCAGAGTGTCCTCAGGGCGAGTGCTTCTCTGTCGAGGATAATGGCCTTAACGAGGTCCTGCATCGCCCCTAGCTGCTTGAACAGAGTGGAGGGACCATCTGCAAGGTTGTTCAAAGAGCTGCAATACTGACTGACATTGAATTTCAAAATCGGCACGGCTCTGGTCGATCGGGCAGCTCCGAGTCTCAGCCTCTTGACATTGAGTCAGATGTTCGCGACTGCTTCACAGCCTGAGTGTGCTTTGGAAATGAGTACGGAGCACATGTTCCAAATGACATTGACATATACGTCTACTACATCAATCGTGATCGGCGCGACAGCTGCCATCCCACACTCCGAGTCCGCAAGCCATTCCCCCGCAGCAAAGTTGCTGCAATTGTTGCCGCCGAACGGTCTAACTTAGTAAGTAAGCTCTGCCTGTTCTATCCATAAACACAAACTGAACAATAGCCAAATGGTCTCAGCGCTCTCTTCAAAAGTTGTCACTCAGGCTCGAAAAGTAGGTACATATAGCGTAATACTCACTAATAATCAGTGGTCCACCGGTGCGGCGGCAGGCCCGGACCCTTTGCAAAGAGTCCAGAGCTTAAGGGACCAGCCTGCCAAGTAGCATTCCTACCAATCGGCAACTCATATGTTACAGCGCAAGCTACCCGACGTTTGTGATGTGACTATTTTTTTTTTCGCAATGAACGTAATCCGTTGGACGGGGTCTGAATCTGCAGGTATAAAGAGAGGGGGAGAACGAGGTTGAACAACAGGTCTATCGTCCACTCTCATTTACTCTCTTCAGCAACTTACTGCTCTTTACTCATCACTATGTTCGCTCGCGTTTTCGCTCTCCTTCCCCTTGCTCTCCTTGTCTCTGCCTCGCACCTTGAGGCCCGTGACCAGTGCAGCACTGGAGATCAGTACTGCTGCAACAGCGTACAGACTGTAAATCTGTTTCGCATTTCTGGATTTTGGATTGTTATTGACATATTTTCCGTTGCTACCACAGTTGGACCAGGCAAACAGCATCCTTAGTTCGTGCAACCTGGTTGAGGTTGCTGCTGCAGTTGGCGGCCTCGTCGGGATCACCTGCTCTCCTCTCACCGTTGTTGGAGCCTTGGGTGGTACCAGTTGCACGCAGCAGACAGCGTGTTGCAGCAACAACGATTTCGTAAGTATTTTCTGTTTCGAAATGGACGGGAGACAGTGATCGCTGATTGGAACATTTAGAACGGTCTTGTGAACCTTGGTTGCTCTAACATCAACGTTTGAGGGATAATCGGATAGGGTGGATGGGTTTGGAGTGGTTCATCTCACTCGGTTGGTTACCTGGGAATCATATTAGTTTCATGGGATAATTGTATTGGGTTTTGATGTCTAAGATTGCCTGAACTGCAACAGTTACTTTGAGGAATATATACATAAATGGCCCCAGGTGACAAGAATCGATGCGGCAATTCCGTGTTTAGACTTGGCTTCCTTTTTCGTCATGTTTGCAGATCGAATACATGTTCGTCCATCTGCATTACTACTCTGTAATTAATGATTCCGAGGACCTACACAGAAAAATGCGTCAGAAACCCAAGCGCGGCGTCGCGGACGTGGCTCCATGCTGGTACGTATGTAAATTCATCATCAGTTCAAACTCTGCATCGTCCAGCAAGCCAAATCTAGTGTGGCTTGTTGTGAGTTCATTTCAGCAGGTGGATCCACGGGATCTGCGGACTCACTGAGGTTGATGCTGGATGGCAGAACTTGAACGCTCCCACGATTGTTCCGTGCAATACCATTATTCTTAGCATAGTAAGTAGCTGGGTCACGACGGACGTCGATGCGGCTCTCTACTGAACCGCTGATGGGTCTGACAGCTCCCGAACCATCAGTGGCAAAGGGATTCTGCATGTGCGTCTTCATCATTCGCAGAATAGAATCTAAGAAGATGCACCGTTCAAGCTACATCTCGAAGGCGCGACAGCAGGTTTCCGGGTCGTTAGGAATGCGGCCCTAGAGTCTGCACTTGTGGCCACCTTTTTCGAAGCTGGCCGATCAAGGTGGGCGCGTAGTACCACGGACCGCACGTTCGTGTCGGTCACCTCATTTTAAATCTGCAGGCACTCCCTGAGGGAGAGGCACATCGCAGGACCGGCTCTCGGACCGTGTGTATATCGCCCAGAGTTGTGTCGGCAGCCGACGTAAATAATCCTATATCTGCATCCATACCCGAGTCCTGCCCCGTCCAGACCACAAAGTCCAGAGCGGTGACATCCCCGCGGCCGTTCTGTTGTCGTCGTTCTTACAGCACAATCTAGCCGGTGGTAGTTTTTGTGACACTAGGATAAACGTAACCCGTCAGACGGCGTCTTCCTCTCCAGGTATAAAAAGATGGAGAGAACGGCGACAACCAACAGGTCTACCACCCACTCTCATTTGTTCTCTTCAGCAACTTACTGCTCTTTACTCATCACCATGTTCGCTCGCGTTTTCGCTCTCCTTCCCCTTGCTCTCCTTGTCTCTGCCTCGCACCTTGAGGCTCGTGACCAGTGCAGCACTGGAGATCAGTACTGCTGCAACAGCGTGCAGACTGTAAATCTGTTTCGCATTTCTGGATTTTGGATTGCCATTGACGTATTTTCCGTTGGTATTACAGTTAGACCAGGCAAACAGCCTCCTTAGTTCGTGCAACCTGGTTGAGGTTGCTGCTGCGGTTGGCGGACTCGTTGGCATCACCTGCTCTCCTCTCACCGTTGTTGGAGCCTTGGGCGGCACCAGTTGCACGCAGCAGACAGTGTGTTGCAGCAACAACGATTTCGTAAGCATCTTCTGTCTCGAAATGGATGGGAGATACTGACCGCTGATCGGAACATTTAGAACGGTCTTGTGAACCTTGGTTGCTCCAACATCAACGTTTGAGGGATAGTTGGATAGGACGGATGGGTTTGGTGGAGTGGTTCACCTCACTCGGTTGATTGCCTGGGAATCATATTAGTTTCATGGGATAATTGCATTGGATTTTGGATTTCTGAAATTGCTCGAGCCGGATGAGCAACATTGAAGAGCGTTTGAACGATATGAATAGCACTGAAAGCGGGGGTACATACCTTGCGTCACGATTGTAAAGTGCCACTGATTCTGCATTCCGTTTCGTCATATTTGCTGATGAAATAAACTGCCATCCCCGTTCATCTGCACATTTCGTGAAATGGATCGATGGACGCCCGTTGACTGATTCCGTGCTGCACTGTGTTTTTCTTACCCCGTAATTGCGGTCACCGTGGACACCAATGGTCTGCTGGAGCGCCGATGTCTGAAAGCCGATATCTTTCCGAACAACGGATGCCTGGGAGTGGCGGAGAATTTTCGTAGACAACAGTTTCTTCTCAACGTACATACCTGCAACCGTGCTCAACGATGTCGACTAGATTTCCACTCTGCGTCGATCCTCTTTTTCTGCTGACCTGGCGCTCATTGGCGGCCTACGCACTCTGGGCGTGGAAGAACGTCAGGGGGAAGGTAGATTTCCTGGTATACACGAAACGCTCTGACTGTATCTTTCGTTCGCAGACGCCGGCCAAATCAAACCCCGAGTGTGCGATAGTCGATGCCACGTGAGTGATGTTCTTGATATCCGAGCAGGACATTGACCGAGGGTCCGGAGGGCTTACCCGAATCACCCTCCAGCTCATCTTGCGCAAAACCTGCGTTCTTCGTTCTGGATTGCGAGCCTGAAGGGACATTCTACTTGCGTGCACCTCATCGCAGCATTTCGTTCGAGGTGAGTGTGGCGAAGGGTAAACCTTTACGAAGAAGGAAATTGTGAGCAAACCCGTTTCTCAATGACGTATTGCACTGACTCATTCCCAAAGATCGAAAGCGAAGTATTAGCCCAGAGTAGGTGCGTTTCATGCTTTGACTACCACCTTGAAACGAATATCACGTCCGGCTTCTAGGTTGCTGAAATTGTGAGCATTTCCAAGAGAAACAACCACCCGGGATTTATGAAGTGTACGTTTTACCACGCCCGTTCCTTTTGCAGAGATGAAGAATGAACTTCTTCCTTGCTGTTGCGAATACGATATTTCGGATATTATATGCAACCCGCTCTGGTACGCACCACTGTTACCTGTACCGGATGGGTCCCTAATTAGTGATAGGTGGCTCGTTTGTGGAGAAGGTTGTCGACTTGGGATAGCGCGGCGACTGGATCGAGGTTTGGCCCGACGATATCAGATACTTGAAAGCTCTCGAACTCCTCAAAGCCACGGACTGTATCCCCGTTTCTTCATCAAACAATACATACTCATTGCTGCGGCCGATAAGCACAATGTCCGACTGCCCGAATGTCATGTTGGCGCCAACACTACTCTTTCTTGGGCGATCTTGGGTGCCAGCAGTGTTTGCTCAATTGAAGCCGAGAGAAAGACCCGCTGCCGGGCGAGGTCGCGGGAAGCCAAATATTTGGTCCAGTCCCCGACGATGTCTAAGAATATTTAGCTGGGTACTACCCTCTCTGACCCTCCCCTTCCCTTTCCCGTCGTGGGACACGCTTGGATCACGCCGTCCGTGGATCGTGCAAGTGGCTATCCCGGGCCTGATCGGTGACGTTGTAGTCATATCAAGCTTAATATTAACTCTGGCAGACCCTCTCAACCCTCTCAACGCCTTTCTCCTCCAGCAGTTCTATCGACGGTTTTTAACCTCACAGACGGGCTGGTCCCCAGACTACGTCGCCGGTCGGCGTGATAGATGGTGTCACTGTTGGCAATGATAACGATAGTAATGCTTATCATTCGTTTCACCGTGGCTGCAACATTTCGTTGTTATTAATTTCTGCTCGTACCTAGCGCGTCGGGCTATTTAAACCCGTTCGTAGTATATGATAGCGCTAAACAATAAACAGTAATACATCGAACAGCTGAGGCACAAACCGAAGTGTAGAAGTATTAGCGAATGTCTCATCCTTTGATCACGACCAAGCTAAACATCGCCGAACAAGCCCCGCAACCGCAAGCGATGGCTCGAGCGCACCAGGCAAAACCATCATCCCAAACCGCCCTGCCTTGGCCCACTCGTCCACCACCCAAACCCCCCAGAGCGCTAGCCATCCAAACGTCCACGTCCAGCCCCAAACACCGCCCACCCGTCTCCCCGTGGCTTTGGCCCACATGCGCTCAAGCACCACCCCGACGCCGTTCATCACCCAAAATCCGACGATGGCAAGGGTGTTTCCACCTCGTCCAGAGGATCGAAGTTCGATGTCGTGAACAATGCCAGAGACCAAAAAAGCTCCGATCAAGCCTCCAAGCCGGCCAAATATGCAATTAAACGGCTGACTACCCAGGTTTAAGACTACGTCACGCATCATTTGATGCCACCGACGGCCCCAGAGCTCGGACAATGAAGTCGACAACCACGGAGAATCGAAAAGGGGTGGCCATTGGGAGGGACGTTGCTGGAACAAGACGATGCATATGATCGCCAGAAGTTGGTAGCTCCATTGTATCGTAAAGTATACCATCCAGATCGTCAAGAAGGACACGAATACAGATCGCAAGAGTTCTAGGAGGGGTGGGAGGGTGTGGTCAAACAGGGAGCCACCGTTAAGTGAGCCAAACGTGTCCGAAGACAACATGCGGACGATCTGAAGGCATACGTCGAAACCCAATGTATGAAGGGCCAATTGGGCTGCCGACAGAAGTGCGAAGGTGATTCGCGAATCCGTTTCGAAGGCGGGCTTGGGGACGATGAATCCTCGCGGCCAGTTCCACCCGATGCCTCGCTTGTTGATCCTCAAGTCCCAGGCGTTCCAGAACGCTGTGTAGACGCTCTCGGAATCTAATTTGCTATGTTTTTTCGAAGGACTCTGACGCCGAAAAGGCTCTCCAGCAATAGCCCACACGGTACCCCGCATTGAGATGTCGCACATATGAGTCTAGGACAATCACGTCAATAGCATGCAACACTGAACCAGGATCACTCACTATGAATACGGTGTTCATATGGGCCTGCCTGGGATCACCTCCCGACATGTCGAGGAATATACCGCGCCAAGCAAACCACACGAGGGCAGGCAAGAACGCAAGGCGGTAGAAGCGCGTCCCCTTGAGTTGAACCAGTACCCCCATAAAGTACAAACACACTTCAGGTGGAACGATGCACGCAAGAAAAGTGGTCTTTGTGAGGGCGATCTTTTGCGACGCCACAAACACGTCTTCAGCACTGTCAGCAGTCATACTCGGCCATGAGGATCCTGCTTCACAAAGAACGAGAAGAAACTGACATTGTTTGCGTGGCCATAGGCTTGTGGGGTATGGAGGGTGGAGCCTGGCGTCAAACTAGAATCAATCGGTTTAAACCGGGCTACAACGAGGCACGATCGTGGTTTTAGAGTTCCAATCATAAAATGGACCAAAAAGGTCTGGTAGTACCCACCACCAGTCATGTCCCTCAGTCATGAAGGGGAATTAGAGAACTGCCACGCTTTCAAACCAAATACTACCTGAGCCTCAGTCAATACCTATTAGCCGACAGTTGTCGCGAACTTGAAGACTGCAAAAAAGAAACATACCTATGTAGTAATATATATATGGTGAGTACTTGAGATACCGGCTCAAGTGCAGGCACTATTATAGGTAATGTATCTGATCATCGCGACTTTAGCAGGCAGGAACTGGGATCCAGTGGTCCTGACTCATCAGAGGACTGAGTACTGTATGACATTTGCAGGAGGTTTGAGGTAGCCACATTCGAGTTCCAGTCCATGACGAAGTCAGATGCAGGACCAGCCTTGGGATGTGTCAAGCATCGGAAGACAACAGGAAACACATTTTTATTGAACCCCCAAATCCTGGCAGAGTCGTTCTTTCGAAACGCCACTTTGCGTACATCAGCCCCAGCCCCAAATGCCGTAAATTGCAGACGGTATACTGGCACGTCCTGTCCGAGATCCTTTCTAAAGTGGTCTAAGCCTGAGACATCCTACCCGAGTTTGCTGTGGCGATCCAGGAATCAGATATCATCACTATGTTCCATACATGTGAGGATGTAGGTATGGGTAGCACTGCGATATATAGGAGGGGGAGATGGATTCGGATGTGCGTATGTCCACGGGTGAGCAAGCGGGCGGGTGGGTGAGCAGCGAGCTGGTGAGTGGGGTTGGTGGGGCCGAGATATTCACATGCAAAAGGGGCGAGCGTACGTGTTGGAAGAGTACAGGGTACGTGTGAAGTGCTTAGGATTATTTGAGCACAGGCCAACATGGCCTCCGCGGCCCGCCCAGCCGTCTTCGGACCGACCCCGCCGTCACGGCGGGTCAAGCGGGTCACTGTATGACGCGTCGAGGTCCAGGCTGTGACGTCAGCCCGGTTTGGTCAGATTCTGATAGCGTGGCTCATCCGCAGTCTTTGAAACGATGGAGGGTGTATGACGGAGAGCTGGGTAATTGGCCGAGTAGTAGAAACAGTGTTTCTGATTACGAGGATGAGCAAGCATGGATGTTACAACGCAGGACGAACAGAACAACAAAAGCATAATAAAAGAACCTAATGTGTAAAGATTAATAAGTGGAGATAATATACGCATGACGGCTGCAAACGGCGATGGAGAAAACGGACTACCGATGCTAAGAAATGAAGAAAAGGAGTGATGACGAATAAGCAGACATGTACCAATAATGTTAGAAGACGGGTCGTGAATGGCGTTTCGAGGCAACGATCGGGGCAAGACACTAGCGATATCATGTTGGAATGACAATCAGCCTTCTTGTTCCATGGCTTCCTTCTCGTGTTTCTTTTTCATCGCACTCACTATCAAAGGAAAGGCAGTGCGTTAAACGGGCGGAACTTGCAAATAGGAACTTGCGTACCTTCTCTCGATATCTGACCCGAATTGAGCCAACCGGCCGGGAAGGCAGCAACAATCTGTAGCAGCAACTGAGTTTTGCACGCAGACACTAGGCATACTCCGCTTACTTTTTGATAAAGCACTTTCCGTGAACCTTGTTCGCTTACTTGCGCATTATTACCTTCCAAGTCACTGTGAACGCGGTTATGAATGAATGACGCGGCCAAACCAAAAGATGCAACGCACTTTTTCTCGTTCTCCAACCGACAGCACTCGTTGCTCAGCATAACAAGTTGCCATATTATCGACTTCATCGCCTCCGTCAGGCGATACTTTTGAGCCGGAGGGTGGGCATCTCTTGTTCCGTCGTGCTTGGCCGTCCCAGAGGCACCCTCTCCCTCCGCCCCGCTGGCAGCACCACCTTCTTCCAGGTGTGTGTCGCCCGCAGTTGGAGTTGAAACAGTACCAGCCTCTGATCCTGCCTTGACTTTCTCCTGTCGTTTTTCTGAGCAACCTGACATCAGCGCTTCGTGACAGAGATAGAGGGAATAAGATGTACCCCACGCAGCAACGCTTTTCTCCCACTCTTCTCTAGCCTTGGGAAATCCATCCTTTGTCAGTATCGCGAGCTGTTCGAGTAACTCGTCTTGTCTGTCTGTCAAAATCTTGAGGTGGTCGTGGAAAATAGTCCTCTTGATGAGTTTCTGGTGGACATGTCAGTCCTTCTGGATCGGACGGCCAATGATGAGGGACACACAGTCATCGTGAACTTATTGTAGGGGAACAAGACAGGCATGAGGCTGAAAAAGTCCTCGTCATATTCTCCGAGCCTTACAGCCTTCAGTGCAACGTCGGCGAGGATTGGCTTGACCGAAGGTGGAAACTTCCCCCTGGCGTCCCATGATTCTGTAAAATTGATTAGCGGCTATAGGGTGACGATGGTTGCCGGATCACAAACCTTTCGAAATGATAGCCTTAAGCTCTTCAAAGGCGGCTTGGAGTTCAGGGTGGAAATCGCGCTAGAGGTGACAGTTAGAGTGAGAGAGACGAGTTGACGGAGAAGTATACCAGGTCGACAACTTTCCTCTTTTTGCCGTTCTCCTCGATGATAGTGTAATTCTTCCGCTTCGCCCCAACCCTCTCGTCGCCAAGGAGACTGATAGGACGGTCCTTCGTGCCATCCTCCTGCTTGCTGGGCCCGGGCTCGGCACCTGGAAGCTTCCTGGACTTGGGTTTCTTGGGGGTGTTACTATAGGGGTTGTGAGTGGAGCAAACACTAAGTCGAAGAGAGGAGCTGACATGTCCTTCATCAGGGCAACCTCGCCGCTTGATACGTAGAAACCCTGTTGTTTCGTCTGAGCAAAGTGAGTTCGGTTATCAACGTTCAACTCGGAGTCGTCGATGAACGGGTCTGTGACGTCGTAGTATTCGGTGGTTGTAGGTTTCTTCTACAAACATGATCAGTTTCCCAACACGGGGATTGTTGACGTGGACTGTGGTACCTTCTTCCTTTTGGGCTTTGCTTGGTCATCGTGCGTCTCTTCGCCGTCACTCTCGCTGATGTCTGGCTTAGGAGGTGGTGGGGTCGGGGGACGCTGGCCGGAGGCCTTGGCAAGGCCCGCAATGTCCACCTCGTACTTTCCAGGGCCTCCCAGTTTGATGTCAAGGCGAATTGTCTCGAGTGGGGGTGGAGGAGCGGGTGGAGGAGGTGGAGTTGGAGAATGAGAGCGCGGTCGAGACTGTTTCGACGACTTTGGTTTCGGTCCCGTGCCCGCAGCTGAGGCGGGTTTTAAGTCGGCGACGGATGCCGAGTGTCTCATTTTCTTGGAAGGGGGTGGCTTGGCATCGTGGCTGACGCCGGCGACGAGAGTGCGCCCGTCGTTGCCGGAGGGAGGGCCGACGGAGTTGTCGCGGCTGCTGAGCTCGATAACGTCGCTGCGAGCAGAGATTGCGGAGTTGTGGCCCGAGCGCGACGTGGGCGGAGCATCGGCGGGAGATCTTGGGAGCACGTCAAGAGTGTCGTGATTCACGTCCAACATCTCAATGTCGTCGGCCATGTTGTGGACGAAAATGAGGCGAGGGAGGGTTGGAGGGAGGGGACGAGGAGGAGGCGTCGTTGCGCTGGAGGATGCCTAAAAAGGAATGTCTCACATCTACCTTGCCCTTTCTCAGCATCTTTCCGCGATTTTTTCAGCCTGTTTTCGACCTGTCGACTTGGAATTTCGCAACTCAGCCGCAACCTTCAATGTCCCAATGCACAGCCACACATGACTAAGCATTTCCCACAACGGCATCTTCCGGGTATGATATGCTCCTCCTCCCCCCCTTCCGATCATCTTGCTCTTACGTTTGTGTATATCAACTTGATGGCTTCATAATTCTTGAATTGGCATTAGTAACTCTCTATCCTGCTTTATACGTGAGATCATCTCAACTGACCATGTCTACTCTGGTCTCTCCACGAGCAACTATCCAGTCTCCTGTTTCCATGATTTCGCACTCACGCCAACGCAGTCATACGAGGAAACTATGTCGATCATGACCTCTACAACAAAACGAAACATCTCGTCACAAAGACCTTCACGCTGTCGAGACCTTTGAGCCCATCCTCTCAGCGACTACCCCCACGTATGCCCCGGATGCCCCAGGATCCTGGTCCGGGAAACATCACGCGATATTGAAAAAGTATGTTGATGACGATATACACACGACACGCAGGGTGGAGATCTGGTCCGATCTACGCCTAGTCCGAGTCGCACCCTGATTGTGTCCAGGGCCTTGGCCCATTCCTCACCGACGGGAATTATTTTTTCTCCACCTAGCACTCTCGCCGATAGATATCACAAAGTGGCGTTCCAGTCAATCTCCTTTTCACCATCGGGGACGGCCATTATCTACTCTGCCGAAGCCAATCCAGAGACCTCGGACGACCTTTACGAGGGCTCGTATCCCAAGCACCAATTCAAGCCTCATTTCGGAGAATCATATCCTGATCCACGACGCCTTACAAGAGTTCTGGTCCGCTGGCGTAACCCAGCTGACGCGCCCTCCATCACTAAAGGCCATTGAAAGGCGAACTGGTCACGGTGACCTCCATCCGTCCGTCCATGTCGGACAACATCGTCTTTGGACTAGCCATCTTTGCAACGGAAGACCGCATCTTCGCCACCGGTTTCGAAAAAAAAAAAAATTATAGATGGCCCGGTTCCCGGGCATCAAATGGTGCTTGAATCGACCAAGTAGCATTTGCATTTGGGGGCTGTCCACCGCAATGGATGCCATGCCTGACGACGGCCAGTCACGATCATATCATGGTCGCGATCGAGGTTCCGGGGCGTTCTTTTCGGTCCCCTCGTGTGTTCTGGACGGGGCGCCCAAACAACTCTTTTGGCTTTCAAACCCGGTAGGGGGAGTATGTTCGTCTTCCACATCCTTGCATGGCCGTGACCTGGTTGGAGATAGCGGCGATAGGATCCTCGCAGACAGCGTCTCAGACCCAGGAACTGAGAGGTTCCCTGGGTTATATGCTGAGCCCAAACTTCTACCCAATCTGTTCATTTAGAACACGGCGCCTTCGATAGTTCTACGGTCAATCTAGGACTCGATCACGACAATCGCCTCTGCCAATATCGAGACAGGTGCCGTCACGCACGGGATTGTAGTTCGGTGGGAGCCCTTGGGAGGCTTGGATAGTCTTGGCCACGGACGGTCGCTCACAGATGGTTTGTTCTCGAAGTTCACTCACGAGTCCTAAAAACTTGCTCTCCACCTGAATCACGGAGAGTGGGTGTTAGAGTACTCGAAAGTTCGGTGCAAGATGCCCTCGACGACCTCGGGCTGTCGGTGGTAGACCCTAGCTGGGACCAT
>JBBPSD010000852.1:0-14840 GCA_038093415.1 Xerocomellus chrysenteron | reverse complement strand
ATGTCGTAATCGTCAATTCAAACACAACGTAAGTCGTGCATATTTTTCAAAGCAACTCAAAGGCTTATTTTCACGTTAGGATCGATTGGTGTAGTGCACATTTCGGATGTCCCGAGGGTTCTCGGTTTCATTCGAGCGGAATGACCAAGTTCTTTCTAAGATGTTTCAGGTCCAATCCAACGAAAGGAGACGACGGTGTATGGCATGCTCGTCAGTCGGTTGATGTCTCGATGGGGGTGATGTCCGATCTGAAACCAAAACTCCTCGAAACTCTTGCTCGTGGCACCCAATATAATCTCTATAACGAGTGTACTCAACTGTAACCAGTGTTCCGCCGATCAGTGAACTCACCGTCGTTCGCTTGAACGTGACTTTCAGCGGTTCCACGGTTTTCCCCTGTAATGGCTGCAATGGTCTGTAGATACTTGACTCAATCATACGATCTTATCGATGCCCTCGATGCCTCGTTGTTACCGCACTTACTATTAAGAAGAAACCAAAGACTATTTTACCGAACATCCTGGACTATTGTTTGGTGCTCAGATGATCTCGAGTTATATCTGCTTCTCGATCTGGATGCAGAGGGTATTGAGGTTGGCTCTCGCTTCGGGAGTTCAAGTGCATATATCTGGATGGGTGAACGTTTGAACCACGAACGAAACGACCAGGATAACTAACCCATTATGTAGTTGGTTTTAGAATTATGTGGTCACGGTGCTTGTACATTTTGTGCTTGTATCATCGTCGACACCATGCCCATCAAGGGTGTACGCATACAACCTCCGCAAGCCGAATGGTGAACAGGTCCTTGGCGCATCTGAATTGGAGACCCATTGACAGAGACCAGTGAAGGAGCTGCCGAGTGAGTCAGACCTCCTACGACCGCACCCGCCGTCATCCAACAGCGCTCCAGTGTCCTTCCCAGAAATCCCCACGAATATGCACGCACTCACGACGCCAAATCCAAGTCCACCACTATCGCACCTCTCCGCTCGTTGTCCTCCCGCCCGTCTCCCACACTCGCCGCATTTACAAGCACCGTTTCCCGTCCCCACATCCGTCTCGCACGTCGTCCCCACCACTACATGGACAATTTCGCTGTGACGGCTCGCCACACCAACGTGACAAACTGCGTCCACCTCGCACCCGCCCCTGCCGCGTAGGCACACACGGCCTCGAACGCGGGTTGGACGTCGTCCCAGCTCACACGTTCGACACCCCGTGCGGTATGGATGTGCCCAAAGACATGCAACCTTGGACGAACGCGCCAAAGCGTCGACAGAAGCACATCGCACCCCGCCCCGCGGTCAAGATGTCCCAACGGCGGCCCGTGCGTCAAGAGCACGTCAATCCGGGGTGGTACCCTGGACCAGAGCGCAACGGACGGATGGTCTGTGTACAGGAGAGTTCTGGAAAGACGGGGATTGGATGGGCAGAAGCGCGGGTATTGGAAGGCCCATGTGCCGTAATGAGGGGTGTAGGGACTCCCGTAGATACGCAGGGTGTGTTTGCGCACGGTCACCTCCACCACGTCATTCTCGAGGTACGTCAACGCAGGGTACGCCTGGCGTATGTACGCACGTGTCTCGGGTTCCGCGAGCGCGCCGTCGTGGTTCCCTGCGATAAACACCTTGATGGGGTGGGACTGTACGCTCAGCCACGCGAGGGCATCGCAGAGTTCGGGGAGTGTACCCGATTGGGTGAGGTCGCCGGCGTGGAGGAGAATGTCGCCTGCTGGGAGAGGTGGTTGTGTGCCGTGCGTGTTGTGGGTGTCAGAGATGCAGACGACGCGGATGTCGGTGGGAGATTGTTGAGTGGGTGGGGCTGGAACGGGGAACTGTGTCCATGCATAGACACGGTGTGCAAGGAAGAGCAGTGGGGAGGCCTTGAAGTCGTCCAAGGCTGTTGTGCGTCGGCGATGTACGAGTGAGTCGATCGCAGACATTGTTCGTGACCGTGACTGTGGCTGATCAAGTCCTAAACTGTCTACAAACACACCAGTTTACTACGTTGCATGGAATCAAGCCCACAGAACACTCAGCACTCAGCAGTACTCATGCACACGAACGACTAGTCTGGGACCCAGCCCGTCTATGAGGAGCCGAAGACGGTTCGACGGATTGCCTCTTAACGCGGCGACCTCATAGACAAGACTACCTTGTTAGACCATCACAGTAAACATACCTCAGATCTCCGGACCTGTCGTGAGTCATGACTGACTGCACTCGCAAGCCGTCACATCGGCCCGGGGGCATGTTAGTACTCACTTTGCTGTGACTACTTCACGGTGTCCTCGTATGATCAGAATGGCTGTCTTGTGACCTCAAAGCATTATCACCACGTTGACCTTGCCTTAAAGTCGTTCCGCGACCAAGACCTGCATACCGTACACTCGTTACATGTCCGTCCGTGCGCGCCCCTCTGCGTCGTCGTCGCATACGTCCAGGTCTTCTACCAGCGTCCGTAGTCCCTCCAAAAAATCCTGCTTTTGTTCTGCCTTTGTTCGCTCATACAGCCAGGGACAATCGATGTTCATGCACGCGATCGGCTCGCTCGATGCGGTCCAAGTACACGAAGCGCATATACGCTGCGTGTCGAGGAGCCTTTGCTCGCCTTTGCGTAGGCGGAGCAAGAGAGTGGGTATCGTTGCTTGAGGATTGGCGTGACACGCTTCGCAGATACCTAGAGTTAGACGTGTCGACTCAGCACCAGAGGTGGACGGTGCGAGACTCGATATGGCCTACCGTCTTCGGAAGCCGCGCGGCCACACGTCAGGCAGCGAGCGCTTTGAAAATGTTCGTCAATCTTGAACCTGTTCGCGTGAACAGGCCCACGTTTTCTAGGCGAGAGCGCAAGCGGATCCCGTTCGTCCACAGTGATCGTTTTCGGCATCTCGTCATACCACGCGCGGACGTCCGCACCCACGAGGTTGAAGATGCGCTCCAACGGGGGTATCAGCACCTTTGAGATGTAATAGGACGCGTCGATGCGCATTTGCCTAGTTGTTCTGAGTCAGCCTCGATCCATCGCGCGTTTGGGTAATCGGGACGCACCGATTCGCAAGAAACTCTTCCGGCGTGACGGCTCTTTCCACGAGCCGCGTGTGTGGGTCACCTCGTACGATGACGTACGGTATACGGTCACCATACTGAGGCTCATCGTTTTCGTCCTGCAAGATCCTTCGCGCAGCCACTCCGACACCAGGTGGCGGAGGTCCCTTGTCGCTGACGAAAAAACAGCATCGCTCTAGCCTTCCTGCATGAAGACCCAGGCGTTTCCTCACCTATACGTCCCCATCTTCACCTCCTTTGCAAAGATGAAATCTTGCAAGGAAATTCTGTTGCGCAAAATTTTCGACCACGTTTTGTAACAGTAGCTCTTGACTTCGCTCAGGTCTTGCGTACGGAACAGGATCCTGTCACCATTCATCATGAGCCTCGAGAAAGGTTCGCGATGGGCACAACGGACTTTAAACAGGTCTCTGTCATTTTCGCCTGAGCTGGTACACCGTCGCGTCGCACAGTTTCGATGCCTTTGGCATCAAAAGTAGGTTCGGTTTCGTCTGGCGTCTCGTATTTAAACCCGACGTATCTCTTCTTCGCCATGAGCACGCATGGCAAGTACACCTTCCACGCCGTGAGTCTCGCTGAAGGGTACCTGCAATCCCGGCATCACGCTCACCTTTTCAAACTTGAGCTTGATAGGCGCTGGGTTCATCGCCGTGATCGTATCCGCGATCTCATATCCAGTCTTGAACGCCTGTTCCTTGGTTTTACCCTTGAGATAGATGAACACCGAATCCGTATCCCCATACACGACCCTCGCGCCCCATTTCTCTGTGGTGTCGATGACAGCGATGGCCTGCAGACCAAAAACGACGTGGGTAGTGGCGATACGGCTTTCAAGGGATATGCACCACACACCTTTTCGAGCGTCTCCCGACCGCTCTGTACGATACTGTCTGCAATCTCCACCGCAGGCATCCGCCCCGAATACGTCGCACCCGTGTAACCGTACGTGACGTTAGCGATATACTTGAGCCCTAGCTGCCGCGCGTCCAGTATCCGGCTCAGTGCCTGCCACGCGAGTGGTATGTCCAGGGAAAATGAGATGCCGACAGACATGCGGAAAGAACTTGCGTGCGTACCTTGTCGCCCTTGACGCTCTTCATCGCCTGTTTCACCATCACGCGCGTGTCCAACAGCTCGGTCAACATCCGGCCTAACAGGCCCTGTCGTACTGTAGGTTTGGCATACACGATGCCGTTCGGTGCGACTTGGGCGAGGGTGAGTGGTGTTTATGAATGCGTTGGGTGAACCGACGAACTCGTGATGTGATCTTGCAACTTCTCCAAAAGCCCAGGGGGGAGATCGAGATCTGTCACCCCTAGCTTGTTTCGACCCTGAAAGTCGGCCGCGCGACCTAAACACGTCGAGTAGCAATAATTGTACGCAATCATGATCGATGGATACAGAGATTGAAAGTCCAGAACGAGGAGAGGTCCGTTATAGAACGCGGAGAGAGGTTCCATGATCAAAGGCATACATTCCGCAGCGTTTTGTTTGCCGACCTGAGATTCCGCCAGTAAGCATTATTGGCTGGAGGATTCCATAGTGAAATGCACGACGTACGTCTTGTTTACTCGGCGAAAAAAGAACAAAGTTCTCGGGCTTCGCGATACGAAATAAGAAAGACTCTACTTTAAATTGAGAGCCACGGCTAATGACGGAGTAGAAATCGACTCCAAAAACGCGAGCGAATTCGCTGTCATACACGTGTCAGTGATCCGTCGTCAATCGTCGCATATGACAATCGAGAACTTACGCGGTTTTCGTCGTCGTCTCTGCTTCTTCGAGAAGGTCAAGTGTCATCGCAGTGCGGTCACGAAAATATCGAAGGACCCGGGCAGCATGGACAGGACTCTCGCTGTTATACCATGTCGTCAACGCCGACGGTGTGTAACGGGGAACTCTGCGCAGTCGACGTCATTTCACAACGCCTTCCGCATGTTCAAGCACCAACCTTTTACGCAACAGATGAAACACCACACTCTCGAAAGAATAACTGCCCAATGTCTGCTCGCTACGCATAATTCTCCAAACATTAAACACATGTCGGCCAGTGACCTTGAAGGTGGTGGTCGTTCTGACGCCCCATTGGTCAGTTCCACTCCGCGTCAAGGTAGTCGGTGCACGCCCAATCAGTTCGGCGCCATCGAGTCCTGCGGGCGTCAGTACGACATCTTGAGGTGGAAAGCAAGCACCTTACCGTAATGAAATCCACGGGAACTGAGGTATCCCCAAGACGAGGCTTGTACTTCCCAACCCACGAGGATATCTGGGTCGACGTCAACAATAATATCGATGATTCGGTTGATTAGCTCGAGTTCGTCTGAGAGCACTTCGAGGGAATAACCACGTAAACGACGAGGGTCCAGCTGTGGGTTTTGAACGACGAGAATGCCTTGATCGAGTAGCCCAGAATGCAGGTTATCATTTCCTAGTGCGTAGAAGAGGGCGACAATTTCATCCTGGTTCGCGTCGGGCATGCGATCCCCTCGAGAAGGTACTATGCAGAAGTTTCAACCGGCTGGAAATGATTCGCAGGAGACAGCGTACCAAAGACTTCCATCGAGAACAGAGTCATGTGTTGGCCTTCGCGTGTATTTAGTTCAGAACGTTTCGCCGGCAAGGAATCCTGTCCAAAGCCGTTTGCTGGCGTCCGCCCTGCAATCTAGCCAAGGAGGTGAATTCAATGACCGCAGTGCCACGGAAGGATGAACTACCTGTGAATTGTCTGTTGCAGGTTTACTCGGCTTTAACGGATTTTCTTCCAGCCACTTCCTGACTTGTCGGACACTTGGGGGAGTGCTGGCATATTCCCATCCGCTACATGGTACAGAAAGTCGCGTGACCTTGGTCGAAGAAGAGATATGATTCTCGCTCGCTTGCCACTCCTCGAGGGTGTCAAGGCCAGCTCCGCCTTTGAGACGATAGACAAGGCCAGCATACTCTCTTGGGCCATCAGGGCCATCGGCTTTCTTGGAATAGAATGGATCGCGATATATTCGCTGTGGAAGCCCGAATTGCTCGAGAGTGCTTAGGAGCTCCGATGTAGAGGGTGGAGGAGGAGCGTATACAAAAATCCGACCCTTTGATGGCCGTGCCGAGGATTGAGATCTAGGCTCAGAGTTGTATGACGCCCTAAGGGAAAAAGGAACCGACGAGGAACTAAGTTGTGTGGTACTTTCTATTGGCTCCGGCTCAAAGGTACTGGCAAATTTGTGAACAAACAACCCCTTGGTATAGAACAAGGCCTACGGTAGACAATCTGGTTCTTCGTCGTGAGTCGAACCTGGATGGCTCGTGACTTTGTCAGTAAGCATAATGTCTGGGCTTCGTGGTGAAATATGACATTGGTGCATCACTGATTCGACTATCTGTTACTGACCTGTGATCACGAACGGGAGTGGAAACATCATTGTTTCCATGTATGCTAGCCGATGGTTGTTGAGGAATTAGGGTCCTGTGAAATATGTCAAAATCACAGTTGATCGCCTGGCAGGGCTCTTACTTCGGCGTCGTGAAGACGTCGTGAACAGACGTTTGCTGATTTGCATATCTTCGTAGCCTAATCAAATTATTATAATCGGGGTAGGTGGAGTGTGGTTCAGTCTCACTTGATGGGCGTTGCTGGATCATCGATATTCACGGAGTGACTGCGCGATCGTTTCTGTCTATGACATCGGGTGAACAAGGATTTCATAAACAAAGAATTGCGATACCTTGCCTGTACAAGCTGATTCCAAGCAATCGTGAAAGGGTTCTTAACGACAGATGGTGTGTCATTCCCTTGAAATCCAGGATTAGGTGTCCTACGATTGCATTAGTGTCATAAAAAGACGTAATTCCAGGTCGACAGACTCACTTCGTCCTCCGGCTTACATCTTCGTGGTTCCCAGCCCGCGCCAATTTCTCCTCTGGCTGGTGTGCGTCGCCCTCCCCCTCGAGAACTTCTTCTACCTCATCGTTCTTCTCATCTTCAGCCAATTTTGGCCAATCCTGCTCTACCATCTGATCGATATCCTGGCTTGACAAGATTCCCTCGTCGACATCCACACCAACGTTCTTTGGAGAACCACTGCCTATCCATGATTCGCCCTGGCTGGCCTGTGCGAAAGGATTTTCCGCTTCCTCGGCGTTGGCCAGTGGTGGCGCGACATCCGAGTCCTTAGGCTCCCGCCTAGGCTTCCAAGTCCGCCACTCTGATTCCCAGAGCGCCTCCACGCTCTCGAACGTCGTCATGACCCACTTTTCCCAGCGCGCCTCAGTCTCAACCATCATTTGATCGTCTTCCTTTTCGCTCTGTATTTTAACGCGGAGTTCTTCCCACCATCGGGCCTCAGCGACCCAATCCCCGCCTTTCCCTCTCGACGACTTGCTCAAGTCGATCGGCACCGTAGGGGTTGGAGACAAGCCTCTAGCGAGTCGGCGGTGACGTTCGTCTTCCCATAGTTCACGGACACTCAAGACGACAGGGTCAGATGAGATCGGCGACGCTGGAATGGTCAATTTGTGATGCACGCTACGCGCAGAAAGTCGGTGTCGGTTGAGTATCTGATGCGCAGCCACGTCAACTTCAAGTGGCATGCGCGACTGTCGAAAGTAGGGAGACACCCTGAACGCGTTGGGTGGACCTAAGTCCGGGTCATCCTCCTCAGCACCACGTTTCCAGACTTGGCTGAGACTGATCCAACCACAGCCGTATAAACCAAAGTCGCACAGGAACTGGAGGTGATAGCTTAGGTGACTTTCGTAAACACGAAATTTGGTGTGCATGACCGTGCCGGATTGCAATATGGTCACGGCTCGATTGACCAACGCGGGATCTGCGACGAGAATCTTGAGGAATGGCGTGTAGGAAGAATGAAATCCATAAAAGTGGACGCCTTTCACGAGGATAATGGCACGGATAAATTGGGAGGTGGGGGAGGTGGGATTACGTTTGATGGAGAGTGCAATAGCATGATTGAGGGATAGGGATAGCTGGGCGATGTAATGGTTGACTGGCGAGCAAGTGAATCGACTGTTGCAGGCGGACAAAGGGGCTTACCGTGATCTGGGGTCATGTTCCCAGGATACTCGACGAAGAAATACGGATAGACTTGGTGGACATGGACACAGGCCTTCTCACCGGTAGAGGAGGCGCCATATATACGAATCACGGGTACGCGGGGTAGTGAGGCGTTGTCGAGTAGTCCAGGAGGTGCCGAAATGTGATCTATTTGATTGATGAGGACACTCAACGAGGCATGTCCTTGCTCGGCGTCGTTGGTGTTCATCGTCGTTCTTCAAAGGTGGGAGTGTTTTCCATTTCGGTCAATGCCGCTCGAGCCTCGTAGCGACTTCAAGTTCAGGCCCCAGTCCTCGACTCTGCCAAGCCTGTAAGAGGCCTATACTAGTTGCATGTTTGAACGAGATATAAAGGGACATAAAGTACTTAGTCGGACCCGGGGCTTCCATACTTAGTACGACCAAGAAAAAACAGTTCAAGCTCTGGTGATCCGGGTTCACGGACCGCTCATCCGGTGGCCAGGGGTACTATAACGCTGGGTCACCCAGGCGTTTAACACAGGATTTCGGCCATTCAAATATACGCACACAACATACGAGCGTTATCGCAAGCCAGCATGGATTCCGAAGGTACTTGTGTCTTTCTGCCGCCATGCAGAGCAATGAAATGACGGACCTACCAGTTGAACAGTTGCATTCACGCGCAGAATCTCTGCTCGCCAAGTTTGAACAAGGGGGAGGAACTAGTTGCATCAACGAGGCGATTGACCTTGATCGTGAAGCACTGGAACTTTGCCTACCCGGCCACCCCAAGCGATCTGTCTCTTTGACTTGGCTTGCAATTCATCTCAGTAATCGTTACGGTCAGTTGGGTGCGACTGAGGACCTTGAGGAGGCCATTGTCCTAGACCGAGAGGCACTGTGCCTTCGCCCGCAAGGACACCCTGATCGTTCGATGTCTTTGAACAACCTTGCAAATCGTCTCTCCACTCGGTACAACCAGCTCGGAGCAATGGAGGACCTCGATGAGGCCATTGTCCTTGACCAAGAAGCACTCGACCTTCGCCCACAAGGGCACCCTCTTCGATCTAGTTCTTTGAATAGCTTTGCAGTCGATCTCTCCACCCGGTACGAGCAGCTCGGCGCGATGGAGGACCTCAATGAGGCTATTCTCCTCGACCGAGAAGCGCTCGACCTTCGCCCGCAAGGGCACCCTGATCGCTCAATGTCTTTGAACAACCTTGCGGTCGATCTCTCCACTCGGTACAGGCAGCTCGGGGGGATGAAGGACCTCGATGAAGCCATTGTCCTCGACCGAGAAGCACTCAACCTTCGCCCGCAGGGACACCCTGATCGCTCAATGTCTCTAAACAACCTTGCAAATCGTCTCTCCACTCGGTACAACCAGCTCGGGGCAATGGAGGACCTCGATGAGGCCATTGTCCTCGACCGAGAAGCACTTAACCTTCGTCCGCAAGGACACCCTCTTCGATCTAGCTCTTTGAACAGCCTTGCCGTTGATCTCTCCACTCGGTACGAGCAGCTTGGGGCGATGGAGGACCTCGATGAGGCGACTGTCCTCGTCCGAGAAGCACTTGATCTTCGTCCGCAAGGACACCCTGCTCGGTCAATATCTTTGAATAACCTTGCAATTCGTCTCTCCACTCGGTACCACCAGCTCGGAGAGATGGAGGACCTCGATGAGGCCATTGCCCTCGACCGAGAAGCACTCGAGCTCCGCCCACAAAGGCACCCTCTTCGGTCTAGCTCTTTGAACAGCCTCGCAGTTGATCTCTCCACTAGATACAAGCAGCTCGGGACGATAGAGGACCTCGATGAGGCCATCGTCCTCGTCCGAGAAGCACTTGACCTTCGCCCGCAAGGTCACCCTCTTCGGTCTAGTTCTTTGAACATCCTCGCAGATGGTCTCTCCACTCGGTACAAGCAGCTCGGGGCGATGAAGGACCTCGATGAGGCCATTATCCTTGGCCGAGAGGCACTCGACCTTCGCCCCAAAGGGCACCCCGATCGGTCGGGATCATTGGACACTCTTGCACGCTACCTCTGTAGCCGGTTCTCGCGGTCAAAGCAGTTACAGGATAAGGAGGAGCTGTTCAGTCTCTACGCTCAACTCGTACATGTTCCTCAGCTTGTGTCTTCAATTGATCTTTCTGCCGCTAGAGCATGGATCCGTATAGCTGAGGATTTCCAACATCCCACGATTGTTCTCGCATATGAAACATCCCTTCGACTACTCATCCGACATCTGGCCACTCTGCCGTCATTGCCTCAACATCATGTTATCCTCAAAAACCTCACGTCGTCGCTCGCAGTGGACGCATTCTCAGCGTGTCTTCGTAAACGTACTCCTGCGCGTGCAGTCGAACTTCTCGAACAAGGCCGGGGTGTCTTTTGGAGTCAGCTTACTCGACTCCATTCCCCGCTCGATGATGTCATAGGATCTGGCCCGGAAGGAAACATGTTGGCAGACGAGTTCACACGGCTTGCCTTGCTCATTCGCGATGCTCTCAATTCACCTAGTGCAAATCAGCATGAACGGCTGTGCCATCTCCACCTCGAAATGCAAAGAGTTGTGACGGATATCCGCGAGCTACCTGGTCTCTCCCATTTCCTTCTTCCCTCTCTATTCCCCGATCTCCAACGCGCGGCCAGTGGGGGACCTGTCATCATCGTCAATGCGAGCAAGTATAGTTGTGACGCGCTCATCGTCTTCTTCGATCGAGATCCCGTTCATATTCCGTTGCAGATCACACAGGAAAATGTTCGAGACCTGTCAACGGAGCTCTATACCTTGACTGTGCGCGCAAAAAGGGTCGACGTGACGAGAGAGCTCGCGTCCTTCTTACGCACACTTTGGGACCAGATCGTTTCACCCATTGTCCATTTCCTTCAGACGACGCATCCATCTCAATCACGCATCTGGTGGTGTCCCACCGGCGAGTTCTCTGTGCTACCCTTGCACGCTGCTGGTCCGTATAGGAAGGGCCAACAGAATCTCCCTCATCTCTACATCTCGTCCTACACCCCAACCCTGACCGCCCTCATTCGAGACGGTCGGCGCGATTCACCGAATTCTGCAACTCAACGGAAACGTTTCATTGCCGTCGGCCAAGCCAAAGCCGCTGGTGAGAGCGAACTCCTTTCCGTCGGCGCGGAACTGCGCAACATTGGTCAACGCGTCGACGGTCTCGCCACATTCACGCGAATAGACGGAGAGGAATCTTGTATTTCTAGGGTCGTTGAAGAACTCGGCAAGAACGAATGGGTCCACCTTGCCTGTCATGGTCTCCCAAATCGGAAACAGCCGTTCGAGTCCGCGTTCGCTCTCCACGATGGACGCTTTACAATCCAACGGATCATCGGCTGCGATTTGAAGAATCCCGAATTTGCGTATCTCTCTGCCTGTCATACAACAGTTGGAGATGAAGAAAGTCCGGACGAGGTGATCCATCTTGCGTCAGCGATGCAGTTTGTTGGCTTCCGTTCTGTGATTGGAACGATGTGGGCGGTGGACGATGGTGAGACGAACAAGATCACGTCGACTTTCTATAAGCATATGGTGGACGAAACTGGTCGTCTGAATCATACCCGCGCAGCGTTCGCGCTGAACAAGACGATGAAATTTGTGCATAATATACCATTCGATCAACGCATTCTTTATATCCATCTCGGCGCCTAGTTTCTGTATATCTTCGTTCACTTTCTCGCTTTACATTGCTCGTCCTCGCTGTGTGTAACTGTTATCAAATTATCCTTTATTTTAACGCGGTTCGTGCGAGGCGCAATATATACGTAGTACATCAGATCCTCGCACGTGTACTCAGCCCTGAATACCCGCGAGAGAAGTCAGCACCACTCGATCCAACTTGGGAGGCACTGATGGCCTTGCCTTGGCGAAGGGAAGTTTCTGAGAACGCCACAAGAGGACTTGTCTGTTACAGCCGTTTGCGGAGACGACATCAAGTCCTGCGTTTGGGTGCAGGTCGAGCCCTTGTCTGTAAAATGCTCCCGTGACCGGAGAATGCGTTTGCAGGTTCCCTTAACAATCAAAGCGCCAAGCACAAACTCTGAGCGAGCAAGAACAGCTTCGAAAAATGAAGCATGGAAAGCCTGGACTTCACATGGCCGTTAGTGACCCGGACTGGAGGCAGTTCCCATACGATGCCAATACCCAGTGAATGTGCGGTGGAATGTAAGATGACGCAGCCACTGTGCGCTGAGGCTGGCCCACTCGCAGTCGGATGGCGTCTTCGGACTTGACGACGGACCCTGTACCTTCTTTTTTCGCTTTGCTTCCACCCGTCAGCGGCTCCCTGGTAGTATGGGGCACATTAGTAGGCTGTGGTCACTGGCCGGAGTGTTCCATGTCAGTGAGCGTGCAAGCACACCTTACCTAGGTCCCGTAACTAGTACATATACCATCCGTGATACCAAATGATAACCATTCGGTATTCTATCTTTTGGTGTAACGGCTACGCGGGGCGGTCGGGTCTCTTACAGAGCGACGCCCAAATGCCCCGAATGGCCTACCGATCCTGGAGTGGACCACATCCGGGGCGCATCTTGCAGACAAACGCGCACAGCCCAGGTACCGTTTAAGCATTTGCACTATTGGTTCGCCTTCGACGCTTGTTCGAAACGAGATATAAAGAGCCTGAGCGACACGCCGACCGAAAGTTGGACACTCTGTGGTTAGGGTTCGCGGATAGGTGCGCTGAGTTTGAAAAACAACGAAGACGAGTTCCCTCCGAATTGTTGCCTTACTGTGAGTCCCATCACGATGTGGTGGGGATCCCATGCGTCTAACACAAATGTCTTTCCAGGATTTCGGCCATTCACGGGTCGATAATTTTTGCAATCTATCCGACGATTAACCCAGTATCCCCGGCTTAGAGTGCTATTTTCACAGAACCATCACTTTTTGCGCGTACCAGAATGTCCGGACCACCGCGTGCATCAAAGTCGCCTCTATCTACCCCATCTCCAGATCCCCCCACTTGGTCCCCATCAGATAAGGAGTGGGAGTACAAGGACTGCATTTCATGTAGAGTCGTTGGGACAGGGGCACTCGGTTTGACGGGTTTGTATGCGTTACGCATGGCTCGTCCACGAGCGCCAGGGAGCGCCTTTGGGAAGATGATGATGGCTGGGATTGGGGTTGGTGAGTCGACTTTGTGGTCTCGTACATTCTATCTCGTGTCAATCACAAGTGTTTCGAACTTTGCCTAACTGGAAAGAATAAATCCATGTACTGATACGTATACACCTTCTTCCCACAGGATTTCTGGCTGGCAGTGTGGTGAGATGGAACATGACCCCCACAGAAATGCTGGGGACGTTTACGGAACAGTACCATGGTGCTCCACAGCAACCTGATCGATCATAGTTTGGTCTGCAACATCTTGCGTAGTTTCTACATACATTCTGTCTGGATAATCTCGACGTGGTCACCACTCTCATTTAGATTTAGCATGCGAGAGTCTCCACAACAGTAGAAAACCTTTGAATCGGCGATTCGAATTCACATGGTGGGTTGCTCTTGCCCTCCTCGCCCTTTTGGTTCTCTAGTGCGACTAAAAAAACACCAGGGACTTGTCCCGTAAGAACATCAAAGTTTCTTTTAATGATCTGGTAGGTGGGATTGGTGGTGATCACCATAAGTCGCACTCGGAATCAGGGGTTATTTTTCCCTTCGCAATTGATAGGGTAAGCACCGTATTGGGCTCAATTGTCTCAGGAAGAAGCAACTGGGCGATCACTGACAAACTTAGATTTCTCCCCCATCCTTCGAAATGTCGATTCAGATCATTATCATGAAATCATTCCCGAGTTCAAATGAAGATGAATGGTGGACTTGTATCCTGAGCCACTTGTTGCCATATTGGGTAATTTTGGAAAACATGTCCCAATGCAATCATTCATTTCACCATATTTGTACCATGCCCACTAACCAAGTGGTTCATTCCCCTACGTGAGTGGCACCCCCCTATTGCTTGGGCCCCTCAATGGTGATTGCTTTCTGAATAGCCTAACGGGGTAAATTTCCTTGTGGCTATGAAAAGTTACTCTGACGCAATCACACTGTTCAATGGCCAAGATGTAGACTCCCCGATCCTATAAATTAACACATGGTAGGGATGGGTTGGTTCATCCCCAGTGTGTCTTCTGCTCAGTGGACACACGATCCATCCTTTTCCCGTGGTGTATGCCTCTGCCGCACTCATCCTCTCCTCACCCTCTTCTCGATCACCATTGACTGCAATTCAGACTCAATGTCATGGAAAAACCACACGCCTCTGTGCGTGCTCCATTAGTATCTCCCCTGTGTGTCACTCATCCATCATATTCAGACCACTGTAGACTGCACAACGTGCAGAAAGACCATCAGCTGCAAGGCTGACCTGGCTAGGCACATGAAGACCCATTTGATGAATAAGGAAGAGTTGTATGTCCAAGGATATTCTTTCGCAACGCTACACTGACTGGTCCCAATAGAATGTATATTTGTTCCCATGATGGTTGCATGTATAGGGCTCTGCAGCAGTCAAATTTTGCAACCCACTTCAATGTCCAGTGAGTGTGCCACGGATGAAGCAATGCATGCCCCTCTCACATGTCTAATAGCTCGTGTGAGCATCCAAAGAAGTGCCCCACAGAAGGATGCAAATTTAGCACATTGGACCCTGGTTCGCTCACTTGACACTGGAAAGAACGCCGACCTGCACCAACCTAGTTTGATGCAAGGAT
>JBBPSD010000851.1:0-14863 GCA_038093415.1 Xerocomellus chrysenteron | reverse complement strand
GTGAAGATGTATTTAGGTTGAGGATGCGGGGTGAGGGGGGTGGTACGGAAGATAGGCTGAGGCAACACTCCACGAGTGTTGAGACCCGAGCCACTACGTCGTCCGCGACAGCAAGTGTAGTAGTGCTGATGCCAGCGTCTCCGAAAGCGGGCGCTTGAGAGATCTCGTCCAACAGTGACGTCCAAGCGAAGTCATAAGCCGCAAGCTCCCCGTCTCCAGTCAGCATCGCAGATACGAGATCTCCTTCAGCGCGAGTGAGTTTACTAAGTAGTTTGGCGTCCATGGTTGTGAGAGTAGTTGAACGGCGCACGAAAATGTAAAGTTACTTAGACCCGACTATTGCTGTACTAGTGCTCACTTGAAGGACAATGCGGACCTCGAAACCATGCTGCTTAGTCAGGACAATACCTGATCGATTCCATATATGGCATTTCGCGATTAACTCAAAGACTCAAGTTGCCACCGAGTTGGATGAACGCATACCTGGCGGCAGGTCGACGGAAAGCCGAACACTTCTTGGCCTATGCTAGCATCATACGATGTACTGTAGCGTTTGAGTTTCCTCTATTATTTATGTGCTAGGGATAATGACTAAGCACAATGGGAACCAAAATACATCCAAATATTTCGCGGATTTGGATGGCGGGAATCTTTGTCTCACAAACCTTTCCTCATTCCTTACACATCCAGCGCCATGAGTACCGCTACCAGCCCTCCAATATTGGGAGACATTGTTCGCGATACGCAGCATTTTATCCAAAATGCCAGTGTACAACCTCGATCCCCAATTAACCGTTCGCCCGCGATACCTCGAATCCGCTTACCTGACCCCCCCTCCCTATACCCCACCCTCATTGCTATCGGAGCAGAAGAAAGGGTCACGAAAGAAATGGATCGTGCTTACAGCGCTCGTGCTCTGGAACTTCGGTCATACTACGAGGAGTCCATTAGCAATGCTTTCGCTGCACTCACTGATTCCCCTTTCCCTTGCGATTCGGAGAAGCGGATCTTGGATACATTTGCGAATCTCTACTTGACGAAAGTCAAGTCTTGGATAGAAGATGGTGTAGCCGTATATAAAAGCAGTCGGAAACCAGCGAAACAGGTAGCCAGTAATGTTGAAGTGTCAAGGAGTACAAATCCCCGACGAGCCTTCAATGCAGTTTGTCCTACCTTTGTTCCGCCGTGTCAAAGCTCACGATTGTCAATACAGGATTATGTTCCCCTTCTGGAACACTTCTTTGACGAAAACGCGTTTCCAACCCACGCGGACAAGGCCTTTCTCGCGAAGAAGTCTGGCATGACATACCGACAGATCCACGTTTGGGTATGAGCGATGTTGATTTGGGGGATTTTATTCATGTCTCGCAGTTCCAGAATCGAAGGAATCGTGCAAAGAAACCGAACGGCACTTGGAGAACAAAATCCACCTATGAAGGGGCAACTCTTCCACTTGACAGCCTACGCGAGCGCATGGGAAAGTATACTGTTCGCAATGAACATTGTTCTCGTCCGCCTCTCGAAGCTTCGCACTTGAGGCACTCCAATGAGCAGAAGCCGATGAAGGAGGTACGCGACCCCGTGCAGTGTAAGTCTCATATACTCAAATATTGCACAGAAACGTTCTTCCGAAACAGTGTTGCATGGCATGACCTCCCCAGCAGAAGATAACGTCCTTGATAGGTGTACTCCACCAATTCATGCTTTCCCGTCACCATACCCTCCAGTTTGTGCTTATGAACCGTTCCCTCTCGAATCGCATGGTCAAATGTTCTCAGCATTTCAGTGGATGAGACGTCCGAACCAGAATACTTGTTCCCGATCCCCCATGACCGATGTGAACGACCTAGCGGATCGATTCGCGCTCCTCAGCGTGAGAGACATCTACTCCAAGCGATCCCGAGGGAATTGTAGGGGAATGCAGGACTCACTTGCTGCCACATCCATCATTACTATCACGCCTCCTCCAGCACCACATCCAGCCCTTATCAAGCCCAGGAAAATCGTGTCTTCTCCCGCGCGTTGGCCACCGTTCCCTATCGTCCGGACGTCGCAGCCGACTTCGCAGGTTTTTACCAGGTCGACGGCATCATCCATTCCCCCTCCACCACCCTTCCACCCAGAACACGACATTTCTTCTTGGAGGAAAGTCTCGCCTCTGCCGAAAAGGTATCTTCGCCAATCTCATCTCCCTTGTCGCAATGTGACGTCAGCTACGTCGGATGTATTATCTTCTACACCGTCTCCATGCTCCTCCCTGCGTTCCTTGTCGGATTCTTTCGATTTCGGAAGGGACACATCATCTCCAGTGCCATGTCCTGGCCCATCGACTTCTCATTTGTTGTCACCACAACTAAAGACCTGTTCAGCTGCTTAGGAAGTCCCTTCAAGTTCATAGACATTATCCAGTCCATGCCCTTACGACTTCCTCGGTCCCTGGTACGGGACAATGAGCACGAGTACGTGACCACATGGGAAACCACGGCGAAACATTACTCAGGACGTCTGGCTGCTTCTGCCGGCTTACAATTTTTCGTTGACCTGGTCCCGATCGTGGTTACAACACCTTTGTTGGGCAACTGGGTTCTCATCATATGTGGCATTTTGCCGCAGTCACACGGGCCCGTTATACTGCCACTGGGAGCGTGCACGACAGCGCGGATACAAATTTGTATCATTTACTAAATCGATAGTGTGGGCAAAGTGTGGGTGTTCATTCTTGGTATCTACCACCTACCACCATGGAACATCTTTTCGTACCGTCTCCTTACTTTGAATGCTTGCTCAGATCTCAATTTCAAGGGCCTGTATTTGTACATAAAGTCTTTCGGCTTGGAGCCCATGCTACTACTAGTTCTTTCACAGGATAAGCAGAAATTAGCGTACATTGGATATCAGAACAACATTTCACCCAAATCGGCTCGTGAGCAACTGCATAGAACTCCGTCAGGACGAAGGACGTAAAAGAGGCGGTACATACTTACCGTTTTGCCAACGCTGAGCATGCTGAGTCCGCCGCTGTTAGACCCCCCAGTGAAAGCCGAAAGTTGCTGCTGTGCCACAAGCTTTGCGACAGTCATCGCAGCGCCATTCATTGCGCTTTGCTTGTCTTCG
Organism: Xerocomellus chrysenteron; assembly: GCA_038093415.1. Classification (NCBI taxonomy): domain Eukaryota; kingdom Fungi; phylum Basidiomycota; class Agaricomycetes; order Boletales; family Boletaceae; genus Xerocomellus; species Xerocomellus chrysenteron. The sequence continues at coordinate 11,749 of JBBPSD010000851.1, read as the reverse complement.
CCACTTCCGCCAACACTGGCCCCTACTTGTTTCATGACCAGACCCATGAGCTGGTTTCCTCCACCTTCACCCAGGCCACCCGACAGGAGGGAGCTGACATCAAATCCGGAGCCGGATCCAGATCCCGACTTCGAACCGCCGAGGGAAGAAACAGCCTGCCCAACAAGTTAGCCAAAGTCATGGAGCCACGTGTGTTACAGTACGCTGAAGATCATGGGGCCATACTTGGCCAAATCACTCTCATCCACCTGCTCCTTATGTTGATCCTGTAGAACGATGCATTGAGCTTAACCTCGTATCAGATAAGAAACCGTCCGTACGCGATTATCGTGGACATGCTTGATGGCGTTTGCAATATATCCTTGGCCTTCTTCGTCAACGTCATCTGCGTGGGACAGCACCTCCGATGTGTCGACTGTAGGTATCGTCGTCATTGGCTGCGATCCTTGAGGTGAAGAGGAATACTCACAACCACCCTGTGGTTGCTGCCTGTGGTGAGGACTGTTGTATTCCTGCCCACCAGTCTTGCGATCTAATCGTCGTTAATCGCCAATGATCAACTGATGTGGCTATGAACAGGGACTTACACTCAGAATCTTGCTCGGAAGATCCACTTGTAGCTGCAGCGAGTGCTTTCTCGGCGAGTCCACCAAAAAATGACTAGAAAGCAGTCAACTGGTGCGAAGCGGACGCGTATCCGAGTCTTCACTCACCATGATGGTATCAGTGAGATGGCAACTTGATCAATGGAGCCGAACAATGTCACATCATATCTGTTGTTATAGTGCCATCGCGGCACTGCATGGTATTCCATTCTGGGATGACATAGTGGCAGCTGACCTAGACCAGCCAAGCCATTTTCAGCTCTCAACTCAATCCAGCTAGTGCATGTTCGAACATGCGCCGTACTAGTAGCAGAAAGGGCAGACGGTCACCATCCGTAATCGAAATCAAGAAAGAGTCCGAGATCATGCTGATGCCGATTGGCGAAATCCCTGTCCTTCTGATGGGCAAAGATAAGGAACTCTTCCCATCACATACCTGGGCCACTTATAGCTTACTGATCCGCTTTCCCCGTGGCTTTTTGATTTGTCTGTCTGTCGTGTGGTTTGAAATGTCGATACTTCGACTTGAGCATGTGCAGCCGTTGTCTCGTACTCACACGCCTGAGGGGTTCAGAAAACCATGTCAGCTTTGACAAGTCGATCCTAAAAATAGCCTGAGAGTCGGTGATCGAAACTGTTAAATCCACGCCTTTCGGGACTTACCTAGTACTAGGTGCCAAATAGTATGGAGCCTCACGGTGTTAGGCGATGCAAAAATACGGTTGTTTTAGTTGTTCTTGTCTGATCTCTGGAATCGTATACTCTCGTGCCACCAGAGGTGGTAGACTTTCAAAGCTCGAGGCGCGTCACAGGTGCACAGGTGCCTTTCTTGTTCTGGGGTCATGCTTTGGAAATCTTCAAATTCAGTTAATGCGTTCTGGGGTTGCAAAGCCTATGACATTTGCGACAGAAATGAAACAGAGGACAATGAAAGTTGCACTGGAAAAATGTTCTCGGGAACGGCAATGACTCGGAAAAGTTGAAAACTTCAAGGTATCAAGTGCAAGTAAGTAAGCATGGCGAAGGAGATCAAGAAAACGAACACAAGATATTCAGGAGAGTGCATGTACTATAATACAATGCATCGCGATTCACGTACGTTCTTCCAAAGAGCCTATTTTCATAAACTTTGCAAGAACCTCTTCGGATCCTCGCTTAAAATTTTCAACACCACGAGCTGGATCCCATACGCGGGATCCTTTGCGAATATGGGAGAAGGGCGCGCCGCCAGCTGGAAAGGGTGGAGTGACGGATGAGTTGACAGCAGGCGAGGATGCGGAGGAAGGGTTACCGTCGCCAGCTTCATCTGATGCCGGCGTGGTTAGCGAATCGAGGATAGGTGGAGAAAACGCAAGAGAGGAGGGACTGGTTGTTTCAGTAGATGTCACCCAGTTACGCCCTAAGCGCTTGTTCATCAAGATCAACTTTTCCGCCACCTCCGTTACAGGTACGAATGTCATGACTTGGATGCCCTCCTCACGCAGGTCCCTAGGGTCCGTTTGCACGCCGATGGAGCGGTACTTCAGAGAATGGTTCACCATCTCGATGCTAGAGCTCCGCGTTCGCGATCTCGTCGCTATTTCCTCCTCGGAGTCTACCTCATCTTCAACATCTCCATCCTGACTGGTGGTCTCTACCCGGTCCAGTCCATTCTCAGGACCGAGTGAACTTGAAGAGGGTACGGGCCGTGGAACCCCGCCAACATGTCTTTGTCTTTGGAGAGGACGGTCTGATGGATAATGTGACTGGAGTGATGGCGGAAAGCCGACTAAGGGTGATGGCATCGGGGAACGGAAGGCAGCCTTCCTTTCGGGGGTAGCAGAAGCAGGATGATGGGGGAAAGCAGTCAGTGGTCGCCGTTCATCAGGAAACACCCGCCCCGGAGTCTGCCGTGGTCGTTCCTCCCAGGGAAAGACGCGCTTCACCTTCTTAGGATCCGGAGTTGGAGACCCATTTTCCTCCCTGGTGATGTTGCGATGTTTCCCTTGGTGCAGCATTTCTGGATTAGCATGCACGATAGACGGACTGACTACCGCATTAGGAAGCGGCTGGGGCTTGAACGAACTGGTCTCCGAGACCGTAGTCAACGATGTGTCAGAAGATGAAGGTGAAATTGATGACCAATTATGGTCGATGTCCCATACTTTGGGAAAGTAGGTGTCCGTTGGAGCAGGCGTAACAACATTGGGAGGTGTCTCGACAGCAGAGTTCCACATCAGAGGCGTCAGAGGTAAGTCTGTCCCTCCGGATTCTCGCTGTTGTGATCGAATCGGAACAGTCTGAGCTCCCGCTTCTCGGGTATTGTGCGGAGGTTTATACGGAGCGGGGACATAGCGGAGAGGTGTAGGGGGGAGAGATATCAGCCGTGCATGGGGAGCAGGTGGAATTTCATGGATGCCTGGAGTAGGCAACGTCGTCAATCTGACGGGAGAGCCCGGTAGTAGTGACAGGATTTGCCCAACGGGTGTAGCTGGCTCCGGCGTGGTTGCGGAGGGTTCTACAGGGACCGGGGTAGGTTCGGGTGTTTCCGAGCTGTCATTTGGCGCCTGGTTCCTTTCCGCGCGCGTTCGAGGGCAAATCAGATCAAAACGCCCCTCAAGGGGCATGGTCCGATATTCCCCATCACCGTAAGCCCGAGACGCCGAAATTCCCGACGCCCCCATACCTTCAAGCGCCGCGCGACGTAACTCTTCAAGTCCCAGTGCTCCTCCTGCGACTACGGTATGACGAGGGTCTCCTTCATTCCATGCAGAAGTATATCTGCTAGGTTGAAAAACAGGTTCTGCAACCTGCGGCTGATCATGTCGACCGTATACGCTGTACCAACGGTCAACAAGAGAGCCATAGTCGTAGGCACGCTGCTGAGTAGCGGGAGTTTCAGTAGAAGACTCCATGACCACGTCGGTGGATTGTGCGGAAGAGCCCGGTGCAGGGTAAGGAATGGAGTGCCAAGGTTTATGAGGGCCAATGAAGTGGACGACTGATATTTGAGACCCAAAGCGCTGATATGCGGGGGCGTAGCTAAAGCGACCAGTCAGATGACCATTAAAACAGCGAGGCTAGATATTACTGACGTATAAATGGCTGTTGGTGTGGTGTTGTACGTGAAGCTGAGTCTGTTCCATTTGTCGCCTCTCCACTCGTTCAGAAGACCCTGATCTGCGCCATCCCAGGTACCTTTGGTGTCGAGGAGTTCCTGAAGTTCCTTGAACTTGTCCTCGCCGGGTGACAACACCATCACACCAGAGTTGAATATATCTGGCCATCCGACATCCGGGACGGCAGAGAACTCGTGATCGAGATGGAAGAGGTGGGATAGAGGGCGGAGAGGAAGTACATCCGCATCCAGAAATATCACCTTGGAGTATTGCGTGAGGCGGAAGACGTGCAATTTTGTCAGGGCCGTATCTAGGTCCGGGCGACCTAGAGTACCAGAAGAGCAACGTCAGATTGAAAAGGATGCGACCAGAATTTCAAGAGAGTGATAAGACAGCAGGAAACAACGTTGCGTGGACTCATGGTCCAGACGCGGGGAAGACACATGTGGGGGAATGAATTGAAGATCCGCGGGGAAATGGTCGATTACGGCCTTGCGTGGGGACTCGTGGTGCACAAAATGCAAGGAAAGAAGACGCACCAAGTAACGTCAAAGATTCGGTATCAGGTGGAACGATCATTTCCACGCCGACGACTACATCGAACGCCTTCCTGAGGAGCCTGATGGTGGTGACATCGACTATCTCTGGTGTAACGAGACAGACGGTCTCATATGCGACTGATTCATCTAATGGGAGGGTTCGATGGACATCCTTCAATGCGGCAGCGATGGTGAGTGCGCCTGGGAGATATGCGTCGGAAGTGAGTAGCGTGACGAAAGCATAACGAATGGGGTCAATGGACATGGTCTATGAAGAGATATAAGTTAGAATAAACCGACGAGCAGCTGCCAGCGATGGTGATGTCGACCCAAAACATATTTATGGCGGGTGGGCAACGCCCAGCAAACGCCCAGCAACGCCCCACAGTCATTCCCACGGTTATCTAGCCCCCTAAATTCTATCGACATACCAAATCGGTAGCGGCACGAAGGGCGCCCGTCCTCCACTCCAGCCAGATGCAGCAGATGCGGCTTTCAATGACTCATAACTGGTCTCCAGGCTTCAAGAAAGTCGCCTAATTTTACATACAGTAGTGTTTTCAAGATCTATGGTCGCCCCGTGGAGCATGAGCCCTTCCATCCTCGTTTCGGCGCGTTGCGCCTGCGCTCGGTGGCGGTAGGCTCCAATGATTGACCAAAGGTGCAAATCTCCGGAGCCCGGAGCCACATGTACTCCAAGAGTTAATTTGGCCTAGAAATCCGCCTCGTAAAAGTGGAAGAATACGACATCCACATTCAGAGCCTCGGGACTCGATGCGATTTCTAAGACAAGAGAGTGACTTACAAGGGGTTATAACAGCTTAAGTAATCGAAATGGTAAAGACTCCGTTTGCAAGAAGTAGGAGTCGGGATCAGTTTATCGCAAGGCTACTACTGTCATATCTCCGAAATGCTAGACATCTCGCTCAGCTTTAACCGTACGCACCCGCTCCACAACCCAGAAAAGAATGCGATCCACTGAACTTACAAGCCAGAAGCAGTCAAAGGGATGGCCGAGTTCAGTAAGCAGACGAAAAGCTCCACCTTCGTGCCGGTTCCTTACCCATTCTCAGTCGAGGTCGCCATCCATACTATCCTTTACGTTCGCCAGATATACCCCCCAGATCTGTTTGTGAGAAGAAAGAAATACGATATGCCGGTGTTTCAGTCGCGTCATCCTACTCTTAATGAGTACATCTCTGGCGCAGTCAAGGCCATCGCTGATGAACTCGTTTCGGTGAGCCGCCAACTTAAATTCCGTCGATGACAAGGCAGCTCTGGGCTTCCCCACAGGGAAACATCCAGAAAGTGGTAGTCGTGATAAGAGACAAGGAACAAGTTGCTCTTGAGCGGTTCATTTTTTCTGTACAAAACATGATAGAAGTCGATGCTTACAACAGGGACGTCAGGTAAGGCAGACCAGTCCCCCCTCTTGGATTGAGTTGACCTCTATTTCATCCGAGTGTCCAAGAAGCGATGACATCAGAGAGCCTCAGTCGATATTTCCGCGCATTTTTAGTCAAGCTGAGTATGATCGAGTCTCAGCTGGGCGCGCTTGAGCCCCAAGGTAGTTGCCTTGCACTTTGAATTCGAGTAATTTATCCCAACTACACAGACGATCCCTCGTTCGCAATCCTATTGGAGCTTCGTGATGATAAGGAGGCGCCGATCGGGCCTCGAGATGAGGTGAATCATGATCCACCCCCGTGGGTGCCTGCCGACAAGCAGTATACCACCTCAGCGACATCAGATGATGCCCAGCTTCATCTTCTGCGAGTTGTTGAAACGGGCATAGTCAGCGTGTGTCCCATGATACTCAGCCGTGTTAATTCCCTTCTTGACGAATGTTTAGCTCTCTCTCGCTGTACAGGAATCAGAAGAGAAACTTAAAAGGTTGAAGAAACCGCACAAGAGAAGTAATTCCGATCAAAACGGAAAAGAAAGCGACAAACCTGCGTAATCAGAAGTAGCTCTGCCTGTATGTTGGTGATAACATTTTCCTTGCCAACTGAGCTTTACCTCCAATCGCTAACTTACATGCGGATGACCCATGGAGTCCATGTAAAAGTATACCAGCGATGTGTGCAGCAGTAAAAGAAACATGATAGATCAGTACTAAACGTCCACACGTATGCGTTGAATAATAGGTATAATTCGTTCCCACTCTTCCATCGCCTGTAAAAATCGGAAGTCAGTCCAAAGTAAAAAGGGTATGAGGTGTCTTACAGATTGATAAAATTCAATCTCCCCGTCAGCAAGGTTGTTCAGCATCTCTTTCATCTCCGATTCCTTTGAATACTGGAAAATAGTTTGCTCCCGCAGTGTCTCGTCGCTGAAGGCATCAGAAGTCTCATGCGCAGTGGTAACCGCGTCTTGGAGCTATATTCCACAGCAATTTTTAACTTCGAAATGGGAAGAAGGGATCACATACCTCTTTGATCTTAAGGTCCAATTTCCGCATCTTCTCCACCCGACTTCGGTCGTCATCTGCACCGCGAATTGCGTCTACCTTATCCTTAAGGTAAGCGCTCAGTCCTAATCCCGTACTTCCTGCGTGGCCGGATATTACCGCCGACAAGCGGTCCCGTTCAAGCGTAACACCGGACAAGTAGTCAGAAAGTTCCTCAAAATCGAGCTGCTTCTGATCACGAAGCTTCAATACAGCTCGATTGGCATGGGAATAAGTAAGAAGCGAGTGAAGATGTACGAGAAAAGGGTCAGTGGTCGTCTGCGTCTGGCGGAGAAGTGGTGTTAGGGCTGGGCTGAAGAAAGACGAGAAGACTAATACCTTGTGGCGAAGGAGCGCGGAAAACTCGAGTAGGGTGTTCGAGAAGTGATTGAGCGGATCTGTAATTCCTGATTCCAGGAATCCGAGGCCCTGAACGGCGACGGCAAGATCGTGATAGTCGGCCGTAAGGTCTTCACCGGATTCCAGTTTGCCTCTCGTTTAGCCTCAGAATTCCCCATGAAGAATGCAAACCCCACCAACTTACCATTCGTCCGCCCACGGATACGATTCCAAAGGCGTTCACTGAGGACAAGACCGTCCTCAAATTTGTCAACCGACTCGCGCATGTGCAGGAAGCGGTCGTCGGGCTTGCGGACTCGGGCAAAAGCGTTCAAGAGGGTGTCTGAGATGTTGTCAATAATTCCCGGAGTGGGTTCAGGACCAGGAGGGTGAGCAAGGTGCTGGTGCATGAAGACATGCTGTTACAGAATCATGGTGAGTATGTATAGAAAAGAAAGAAATACCATACCCATTCTGTAGACTCGAAGAAGGCGCGAACAAGCGTGCTGCGTTGCAGGGTAGGATGCCGTGCTATCCGCTGCAAAAACCGATGAAGACTCCTTCGTGTCAGTTCAAGAGACTTGACGACTCCTGAGTGAACCTACTCCAACCGACGGCGCTCCATGAACTCTGGGCTGAATCTATCGCCAGTGATATACTCTGAGGGTGATTGAATATTGGCCTGTATGTTGTGTGGCGAAACATACCGAGCCTGTGCTTGTCCGGGAGCGCTGGTACCACGCATGCCGGGAAATCCTTTACTAGGTGATCTCGCAAGAAGACGAAATCTGTGAACCGTCGACGAGATGATGGGTTGGGGGAAGAGAATATGGGAAGATTCGTCTTTGGCTCGGATGAATACGGAAGGTACACGAATGAGAAACGGCGCGGACCTTTGCTGTGACCAGGTAGGATACATATGCATCCTTTGTCTCTGCGAGCTCTTTCACGGGATCCTTTACCATCGTGATGAGGTATCCTTCCCACTTTGGATCGTGAGGTCCGCGCGGCTCCTCGATGCCAGCCGTGCTCTGCTTGAACCCGGGACCCGCGGGATGTACGCGCGGATCGACATCATAGGGTGCTGAGGGGGATTCCCAAGTTACGCTGTCAAATACGTCCTCCTCGTGCATAGTTTGTATGTCAGTGGCAGTAAAATGGTACGGACCCAACCAACGTTCAGGACGATGGTCGCTGCTCAGCTTGCACGTCGTATAGGTGGGTTGTCGTGATCACGTGACTTCCCCGCATTAAGGCTGCGGGTGAGGGTTTTGCACAACAAACCACAACAAACGCTCTCTGGATGCGCCAATATCTCCGCCCGCTGTTGCTGTTGCTCAGCGCAGTCTCCCTCGCCGTCGCCTATGAGGCCCCGTTCTCAGACTCGGACTACTCCAGGCAGGTGTGCTCGGGAATGTGGGGTGGCACCGAGACCTACATCAATGGTACGCGCCAGCGGCATATCCCTGATGACAGTCACAAACATTCAGCTCGGTGCCAGTCACGTTCGATGCTGCCTCATCTCATGGCCAGGTAGCCATGGTCATATACGAGTGGAAAGACGTCAAGTACCTAGGTAAAGTCACGTCGGAAACTGACGATTCTCTACCCGTGAGTGACGCCCGCGTTGCTGCCTCACAGCCCACTCACGGCCTCCTCATATCAGCAGAAAACCTATGTTTGCACAACCGACGCCGTGAAATCTGGCTTGTGCTCCTATGAAAACATTGGAAAATTCATCTTTGGTACCGAGGACCCTGATGATCACACTCTCATAACACAGACCAGCTTCTGGACCGCGAGCGTTGTACTGAACCAAACAAGTATTGCGGAAAGCATTCCTCCCTCCTTCTGGGATGACCCTCAAGGGAATCCAACCCCTCCCTCGGAAGATAACACGTCACCCTGGATCTCAAGGGGTGTCGCACCAATCATGGTTCATGTTAATCCGCGTGATGACGATCCCCTAAACCCAAGCCCCTCGGGGATACTAGCTTACGCATCCCCCATACAATACCAGGTCCGTAAGACAGGATATTATTGCGTGGGCAAGTTAGTCTTTTCAAACACAACGACAGTCACATCACATTTTTTCCTACAGCCATTGTACCTGTCACAGTGATGACTCCAACTGTCACCCGCCAGGTTCCAACTGATGTCCCTTTCCATCCAACATACAACGGTGTCGTTCTTTTTAGAAATACCTTTGACGGTAAACTTCCTGCGACTGATTACCCAAAAGTCGACGTAAGTTCTCCTTCTCACCTCCATAAACATACCTAACACCTCGTAGTTCTATCTCTTCATGTTTTTTGCATATGCATTATTTGGTTCAGCCTGGGCGTATATTTGCTACAAGCATCTTACGGAACTCCTGCCTATTCAGGTGCGCATTCTCGTGAATAAAGGAATTTCGATTAACTTATCACATATATGCTATGCAGTATTATCTATCAGGTCTGATCGGCTTTCTTGTCACAGAGATGGTAGCAAGTTGGGGTATGTTACGACATTTACTTTGGAAGGGGATGTTTGCCTAAGAGCTGGCAGTATACTATAGGTTTCTCAACGCGCACGACAAGAACATCGCATCGACTGTTTTCCTTTTTGTCGGTCGGTGTAATCGCTCATTTGGATCAGCTCTCGCTGAAATTTCTTCAGTCGCTATACTCGATGCTGGCAGGAATGCCCTATCATTTTTTATGCTGCTAGTCGTGTCGCTTGGTCTTAGTGTCGTCCGTGAATCCTTGGGCAAGACAATGTTGAAATGCCAACTCTTGGCTGGAGCACATTTCGTCTTTGGAGGTGCGTCATTTCGAATGCCTGGATTCTCCCACTTATGGCCGTTGAAGTATTATACGCTGTTGGCATCGTCGAACTGGAGCTGGAGTCAACTTCGGCGTTGGTCCTTCTGATGTTCATTATACCTTTGGCGTTTACACTGAGTGGCTTCCTCATGTGGATCCTGTATTCTCTCAACGGTAAGGTGCACCCTTGTGTTGGCCACTAGAATCATTATCCTCCTTTCTAGGCACAATGACGCAGCTGGCCATTCGCAAACAACGGTACAAGTTGACTATGTTCAAGCGATTGTACTACATCCTGCTTGCGGCAGCTGTCGTTATTGCCATCTTTTTTGGAGTGTCGTCTGTGTCATTTTCCGACCGGTTGGCCGAAGGTACGTTCGCTGGATGATAGAGTTTACCTTGGACCCCTGACGACTTGATAGATTATGCTGCTAAATCATGGCGCATACGGTGGTGGCTACTTGACGGGTACCTTGCGATACTCTACTTCATTTCGTTCTGGTCAATCGCTTACCTTTGGCGCCCGAGCGAGAACAACCGGAGATAAGTACTCTCCCCCTTCTTGAATAGCATTATACTTACCCACGTTCCGATATCCACGCTTGCTATGTCAGACGAGATCTCCCAGGAAGATGAAGATGCTGAGGACTATGATCCGGAAGCCCTTCAACTCCGGACTCGGGCCCGGGACGACGATGAAGTCACTCTTGTCAACCGTAGGGAACCTGAGATGCTCGCGGAAGACCACGTCGTCTTTGAGATTGGCGATGAGGACGCCGGTAGTGATGATGAAGCCGAGGGCGCAGCCAAAAAACGACGTGGGGAACGCAAGTCCGTTGACGAGAATGAGGCAACGGACGAGCGGGCTGGCCTCATGGGAGGAGGGCAACAGAAGGATAGAAATGATTAAATCTAGTCGTTTCATGGCTTCTGTTAATTAGGATCTGTAATATACATGGACTCCACCACCCCAAACTCTGAGATACATTTTCCTAAGAAGAATCTCTCACACGACCTGTCGACACTGTACAGAGACGAGTTGCAATGTTCATACTTTGAAGTTCCTGAAAGGGATTGAGCAAGCAGAGGTAACAAGACATCATGTTCAACAAACCTGGAATAGGAGTTTCACCGCATACGGAATGTACATGCAGTCTTGTTTTTACAGGCACGGCACTGCCGCAGATCTCAGTTACTTCACAACGTTTCGCAACGTGGATCATCATGCATCATACCTCAAAGGGTTGGGTTTGTTTTTTCTGTGATGAGGATATCAGCATCATGAAGGCAGTCACTCGGTTAAATCGCACTAACAAGTTGGCAATCGCGGTGAGACCACAACTAACCAACGAGTTCAGTTTCTGAACAAAGAAAAACGACAGCGAACACTTACATGTCATCACTCGCGTCAAACAAGCGTTCCTTCAGGAATGCCGCAACACCATGGGAGATCATACAGTCACATTCCATCTCTCCGAAACGAAGATCACCATCCCTCCAAAGGTTGCTTCGTCAGGATTTGCATGGGTCCTCTGGCGCGAGGGTGGATCTTGTCGTCCACCATGTGCTTGAGACGCTGGTGGTACGTCGGGTCGAAGTATATTTGGGCTTGAAGCTTCTTCCCTATGTAGTCGTGGTACATGGCCTCCAGGCAGCGAGATTGGTAGCCTTTCTGGCGAAGGAAGGTGGAGACCGACTCGACCGTGAGGTCCGTGAAAGGAGTGGCAGCCTTGGATAGAAGACACTCGACCAAGTGGCCGATAGTCATACGAGACGGAATGGCGTTGGGATTGATGACCAGGTCCGGTGCAATACCCTCTGCAGTGAACGGCATATCCTCCTGATGGTACATGATACCAATCGTACCCTTTTGACCGTGACGGGGGGCAAACTTGTCCCCGATTTGTGGGAT